>JBAMBP010002570.1:0-14732 GCA_037044515.1 Phortica magna
ATTCCAAAGGGCAGTGGATAATGTACTAAAGGACCTATTCGGGAAAACATGTTTAGTCTATTTAGACGACATAATTATTTTTTCGACATCTTTGCAAAATCACATTATTAACCTTAAAAAACTCTTAACTGCGACACCTGCCATACTCAAAAATACGACAGACACCCTCAAAAACTCAAATTTGCAGTCCCAGAAACTCCAGAAAAACCTTTAGATATCATACACATAGACTTGTACGCCATCAATCACCAAAAGATATTAACAATAATAGATAAGTTTTCAAAATTTGCGGTAGCATACACAATCCCAAATAGAGATAGCATAAATGTCATAAAGTCTCTCAAAACTTATATAGCAAACTTCGGAATCCCGCGTAAAGTCGTATGTGACCAAGGCCCAAAATTTGACAATTTTGACAATCCCTAGACTACCTCACAATCAACAACTTTTATCATGACGGTGACATATAAAACATATTAAACTAGACAAGAACCAATAATATTTAACAAAAACTAAGCTTAGAAATTGAAACATATACAGAAATAAAAATCATATACTATATAAGAATCGAACATAGACTTGTTGAATGATCTGTAACAGACAACAATCTTTCTAAAACTTACGATTAAACCCAAGTCACAACTATCACACCTTAAAATAGAAAATTACACCACCATTTCCAATAAAAAATTATACAATATTAAAAGTTCCAACACATCACTTATTTTTCTTATTATTGAATAAGTTAGGGTATTACGATCATTCCGGCATCACCATTAGCCAACAATACGTCTGCAACGAAACACTGGAAGATTCAACACGCAAAAAACCAAACCAAACTGGCTTTGAATTAGTAACCAAACCAAAAAAAAAGAGAAAAAACATTTATCGTTCTTTGCTCTCTGGGTATTCACTTAATTTTTTTTTTGCTCAATTGCTCTAAATGCATATATATGATTTATCATCGTAGTAAGCCCCACTTGTTTACTAACTCGATTGATAATGTTCAACTTAAACGAGTCTTTATTTTTAACGATTATGGTATTCTCTTTAATGCAAATTTCGTCAGTCGTTAATAAGGTGAAATGGGTTAATGGATATATTAAACGTTGGTGTAAAGAATTCAACCATCCTTATATCACCAAAAATCATTCCACATTACTTCCTCAAATGTTTGTTTTGTATGATCACCACAATAAATGAAACATCAAGACCACATTCAGTCAATTCAGAAACAGTTTCTCTTATTTATTACCATGATAGGCACCATTTAATTGACCTCCCATTCCTATCGCAAAACAGGATTGTTTTAGGGACTGTTTTTCTTCATAAACTCCTCGAACTTACTTGGTCAGATTAGTTTCAAAGTTCCACGAAGGAACACAAGAATTTTTCTGCTTATAATCTGACATATGTAGATACACAACTAACTATGCCCTTCATAATCCGTTTCGGGTTTTATGTATGTTTTATAATAATCTTTATCAAGTCCTCTCACCTGAAATCTCTCTTTCGTTACTCAACTCCTCCGTTCTGCACTACCTTCATGAGTCTACAGTGGATTAGCGGTTTAACACAGCTGTTTTTGAATAGATGCCCAGAGGGGCCGTTGGCTGATTTTTCTTAAAAATCCGAAAGAGCATGCAACGCTTTCGAGAAAACAAATAAACGTGTCTATTACAGAATTTTGACGCGATTAAAGAAACATCATCTATTTTGAATTCGGAATTAGAGTTTGGAAGATATTTCCACTGAAAGTTTACCTTTTTATTAACTTTCAACAACATACTGAATATTAATAGTCTTGCAAAAGAGTATATTAACTTTGTCGTGAAGTTTGCAACTCAGAGAAGGAGACATCTCCGACTATACAAAATATAAATATTCTTGATCAGCACGACGAGACGACTTCAAATAACGATGTCCGTCTGTCTATCTGCTTCAGTGAAAACTCCTCCTAGAGTTTTAAGCATATCGAAAAACTTTAAGCGCAGAAGTTCTTCAGATATGTCCAGGCCTTGCATATGTAAGAATTACTTCGATCAGACCATTATAGCATATTAAACATTAAAATCCCAAACTTTTGCACATACTTTTCTATGACAAAAACAATGATAGGGTGCAAAAATGGTCAAAATCTATTTTGCTACTATCTCATTGAGCGATGCTCATGCGCCTGTTCTTTTGGTAAAAAATTTAGCAATTTCGGAACAAATTTCGCTGACACACTTCTCATGCCCAAAACGTTAGAAAAAATTTCATGGCACGAGCCAAGCGATATACCGACATCCTCAGCAACTTCTCTGATAGTAATTTGACGGTTTTCCAAAATAGTTTTCTTCACTGCTTGAAGGTTTTCATCAGTTGTTGACGTGCTTGGGTGTCCTCTCACATCCAAACAAAAAATGCCATTCACTTGAAATTTGGTACAGATGTTCGAAAGGAGTGTACCAACATAAAACAAAACCTGTAAGGACGTTATATTTGGAGAAGATGTATGTAAGGACGTTATCTTTGCAGAAGATGTATACTCTTCACGACACCTTTTGTGGTACGCCCATTTTATTTTTGGAATCTTATTTCTTTTTGTCCACATAGCCTACAGATCAACTTTCGTTGTTATACTTCATTAGGTGCCAGATATATGGAAACTATTGGCTTTGGTCATATGTGGGCGGTGCCACGCCCATTTTTATATCAAAATAGTTTTTAAGCCACATTATCAACATAAGTATGAAGTTTCAAGTCGATTAGTTAAGAAACAAAAAAGTTTTCCGTACAACGACTTAAATTTTGCTACTCTTCCTCTTCTTCATTTTGTATGGCAGGTACCAGTTCCAGTGGTCTGGTTATAAACAAATATAAAAATATAAAAAAATGTCGCAGATTTTTAATCTCTTTAAATTATGTAAGTATGTATTTATAAAATTTAAAACATTTGAGTTCATTTAAAAAATAATCATGGTGGCTCCGACAACTTGTTTGACTCCAAGCTAAGGAAGACTCCCTATAAAGTTTTAGGTCGATAGCTTCAAAACTGTGGGAGGAAATAGTATTTTCCCAGACAGACTGACATGTCTTTATCAATTCGTCTTGTTGCGCTGATGAAGTGTATGTATGCTATATTGATATATCTGGCACATTGAGAATTGCAATTGGTTTTTGATAATTTTTCGTTTCATCGAGTTTCAAATTGCAACGATGCTTAAGAAGTTTTTACTTCAAAATTTCTTAAACAAAAAACAAAGAGGGAACTAATTTCGGCTTTCCCAATACATCTGTACTTTCACAAACATCGTAGTATGCTTTTAGTCGACCAATTTCTACCAGTCTTGCAGAGTTTCTTTATTGACGTCCAATATGTTCTTGTGCAAAAAATGAAGCTTTAAAACCTAGGCATTTTTTAAGCAACTCAATTTGACCGATCGTTCCGATGGCTATATGGTTTAGTCGCACGATCGTGGCCATTCTTGCAAGTTAAAAATATTTTTGTGCAAAACATTATTACAGCTATAAGCTATAGTAATCTGATCCAGTTAATTTTTACATAAAATCTCACTGCATGGATAAGAACAGACGCATTGAAACAAACACATGGACAGATGGACATGGCTATACGAACTCGTCTCGTCTAGCTGATCAAGAATATATATACTTTGCTGTGGGAGGTGTTTCTTTCTCTGTGTTGCAAACTTCATTACTTAGTTTATTTTTGCAAGAGTATAAACCAGAAATGGAGTTACTTTTGGCTTTGCCGAAACTTATATACTCTTGCAACGTTTTCCCAATTATTCCTATTCGAAAATTCTTATTTACAATTTTCCAATAAGAATTATAAAATTTTTTTAAATTAAGGGGCTTAGCCATGCCCATTTTATAACATGTCTCAAAGAAAGCAATGCAGTCTCACTTTACTACAATATTTTATCTCGTCTGCTTACAGAGAAAGCCCCTTCTAAAGATATTCTCTGTATGGGCGGTGCCACACCTTTATATCCGATTCTCATAAAACTTTGGAATATTGTCAGACATTAATAAAAACACGTATTATCAAAGTTTGGTTTGATTATATTCAAAAACAAAAAAAAATTTAACAAAAACGATTGTTCTTATGAGAGCTACATGCCATAGTAGCTCGATTTTTTTTACACAACGATTTAATTTTTGATTTCTTCTTTTTTTAATATGGGGCTCCCAGTTCCAGTGGTCCGATCTTCTTTACTTCGTGAAGAGTATACAAATCAAACCTTGGCGTCAGGGCCTGGCAAATTCTTACAACGATCTGATCCAGTCATCCGTTATGATGGTCGTCGCAAAACACTTTTTTTTTAAGGCGTCAATTAAAAAATGCTGCCATTGGCACTTATTTTGTTTTTAATCCCAATGGCAGGATATATGCTGAAGATATTAATTTATAACTTTCAATTTAAATAAATAATTATAATATTATCGTTTTCTTAAAAAATCACAAAAATATGTGTGTGATTGTGTCATATGATGCTCTACAACGATCGACTTCGATTACAATTATATGTTTTTTGGCTAAATAAAATTGTACAAAAATATGAAATATTATTTGGTGTTCTATTGAATAATCAGCAATAAACGGTATATTTTCAAATCCACTGTTTTCAAGGAATACTTAAATTATTTATAATTAAATATTATTTAGATAAGAAAAACAGGCTCGAGGTCAGTTTTGGTTACAAATTTAAGTAACCAAAATGTTGGCGATTTTTAACAACAATAATATTGCAAGAACTATCTCAAAAGCTAGCAGCAAACTAGATCGTAGAGCTGTTTCGGGAGTTCCCAAACTCCTTCATCAGCGATCTTAGCTTAACGGTAAGTCAATAGTCAGCATTCTTTTTTGTCTTTCGTAATAAACTGTATGAGAATTACACGTTATCAAACGAAAAATTTCGAGAAGTCCATGTTTTTCTTATCTAATTAAGTTATGAAGGTCGTTAAACAAACCACACTTAAATATTATTCTCAATGACTGTTATGAACACAAAAAATTTAATTGAAACATTTCAAGAACTCGGAAAAATTCATATAAAAAATATGAACCTATCACATAAGAATACAAAGAACAAGAACAAATGCTAACTAACACTACTTTGACGTTTACAAATATTAAGAATACAGCTGGGTTGGCATGGTACACAAGTGCGACACGGATAACAAGGTTGACATGGATCGCCATGGCTGAAAACAAAAAAAAAATAATATTGCATTTAATTATTTTTAGAATTCACCAAACCTTCTAGCTAGATCACGCTTTTCCAATTGAGCTCTTAACACATCACAAGGCTTTATTTCGTCGGCACGGCTTCGCTTAATAGTTCTTTTCTCGACTTTTTCAACATTAGTTTTTGACTTTTCAGAACCGTACCTTTGCGATCTTTGTTGTTTTTTGGTTGGATATTTCCCTTTAAAGCTATCAAGACGACGCGCAACTTTTCCCTTTTTAGATGCTCTTGGGGGGCCAAGCTTGTTGTCTTCAATTTTATCCCTTCGAGTACCATGTCTGCTGAGAATTATTTCAGATATGTGCCTTTCTGTTCCTTTTGGTGATTTCGTAGATCGATTTCCTCCATTTTCAACAGGATGACTATTAGTAAGGCCTCGGTTTTCTGTTTTTGAGTCTCTAACCTTTGATTTGTGATTAGAAATGATTTCAGCTTTATTTTTTTCTGTTTTCGACTTTTTAGAGTTTCTATCTTTTTTGATTGCTGCGTCAAGTGAGGCATTGGCAAATTGTTTACGGGCCATACCTTCTTCACGTGTTTCATTACCTTTGCCATCGCTTGATTTTTTGTCTTTTCCATCCTTTCGCTTTGTATGGACTTTGACTATTTCATTATCAACGATTTCGTCTCTGATGACTCGTTGCTTTTTATTTTTATCTATAGCAATATCCCTATCTGAGTGAAGATGCTTGGAACTTTTTTTTCTGTTTTCATCCAAACTATTTATTTTGTTGCTGTCATGTTTTTCATAAGTAGATGGACCTTTGCCATTAAAATCAATATTCTTATCTGTGGTCTTCTCAGCCGCCAATATCGCTGCATTTCCCCTTTCATCCTGCTTGGTGTTATATTCATAATTTTTACCAACAGTTTGGTTTTTTTGTTTTTTGTTAACTTTAATATCAGCATTATCATATTCTTCTTGTTTTTGAACACCTTTATGTTTTTTGCCACCACTTTCTACTTTTTTTTTTGGGTCATTCTTACCCTTAATTTTATATTCACTAGCGGCGTTTTTATTTGCCTCTTTACCTACAGTACCACTTTTTTGATCAGGTTCACTTGTCTTACGTTTGCTCTTTGATTTCACAGTTTTTTCCAGTTGACCTTTATCCGAGTCTTCGGATATTCCATGCCTTACTGGACGCCCTTTACTTGAAAGTAAATTGTCATTTCCCCGATCTGATCGTCTTCTTTGATCACGAAATCCAACGGGATCAGTGTTATTTTGAAATTTTAAATCTCTTTCCAAATCTGTTTTTTTTTTTTTTTAATTTCTGTTTAGCTCAGCTTTATTAAATACATCACCAAATTTACTAACCTTGTTTATATAAATGTGATACACGGTGTATTCTAAGGTTAACACTATTACCACCATCAAAAATTGTGTATTTCTCTCGACACTGTTGGCGATTGTAGTTTTTAATAATTTTACGACAAATTCTTTTAAGAATCGCATAAGTGTGGTCGTTTATTAAGGCATTTGGACAACATCGATCACACCTGCAATTACTACATCCGTTGTTGTTATCGTAAAATAGTCCTGTCGAGCTTGAAGAACTGTAACCAATTAGTATAATGAACCTTTCACTTTAATTAAAAAAAAACATTTAAAATACCTGGACTGTGCCTTACAACAGATCTGGCGTAAGTCACCAACCATTTTGTACCATTCTATATTTAGTATCTTTTCATTGACTTGAAATTTTGTTTTAGCAATCTAACAAAAAATTCAAAGACATCTATGAAAAGTGGGTATGTAGAATTTTAAAACCAGAAGGGAAATATTTTCGGCTTTGCTAAAGCTTGTGTGCAAGCATTTTCCCAAATGTTGTAGTCCTTCTTTTAGTTTTTTTATACTCTTGCAAAAAGAGTATATTAACTTTGTCATGAAGTTTGCAACGCAGAGAAGGAGACATCTCCGACTATATAAAGTATATATATTCTTGATCAGCACGTCGAGACGAGTTCAAATAATGATGTCCGTCTGTCGTCTGTCTGTTTCAATGCGATTTCCAGCCAGAGTTTTAAAGTTAGCAAAAGAATTTTAGCGCATAAAATTTTCTTCTCCTTGCAGGTATTTGGTATGTAAAACTCAGTTTGATCGGATGACTATAGCATATAGCTCCCATAGGAACGATCGTTCAAAAGTGATGGTTTTGCTAAAAAAACAGCGTGTTTTTGGAGTTATCGACTCAATATTTTGCACAACAACTTTTTTGACATCAACAAAGATACTGTGCAAAAATGGTTACGATCAGGTTACTATAGCATATAGCTCCTATAGGAACGATCGGTTAAAAATACAGTTTTTGTTAGAAAAACTTTTTTGTTCTTAGATATAAGCAAACCAAACTTTGCTATTACGTTTCTTACGGTGCTTCAGAAGTTCTTACCATATGGTTGTTCGGTCAATAAACAGTATTATCTGGAAGTAATGCGCCGTTTGCGAGAAGCAATTTGAAGAAAACGTCCAGAATTAGAAACCAGTAAGGAAGCTATTTTCGGCTATGCCGAAACTTATATACTCTTGCAAACATTTTCGCAATTTTTATTACAAAACAAAAAAGTTGTTCTAACAAAAACTGTATTTTTAACCGATCGTTCCTATGGGAGCTATATGCTTTAGTAGCCTGATCTTGACCATTTTTGCATTGTATCTTTGTTGATGTCAAAAAACATGTTGTGCAAAATATTGAGTCGATAACTCCAAAAACACGCTGTTTTTTAAGCAAAAACATAATTTTTGACCGATCCTTCCTAATGGCAGCTATATGCTATAGTAGCCCGATCTTGACCATTTTTGCACGGTATCTTTGTTGATATCAAAAAAGTTTTTGTGCAAAATATTGAGTCGATAACTCCAAAAACATGCGGTTTTTTAAGCAAAAACATCATTTTTGAACGATCGTTCCTATGGGAGCTATATGCTATAGTCATCCGATCAAACTGAATTTTACATACCAAATACCTGCAAGGAGAAGAAAATTTTCTGCGTTTAAATTTTTTTGCTAACTTTAAAACTCTGGCCGGAAATCGCATTGAAACAGACAGACAGACAGACGGACAGACGGACATCGTTATTTGAACTCGTCTCGTCGTGCTGATCAAGAATATATATACTTTATATAGTCGGAGATGTCTCCTTCACTGCGTTGCAAACTTCATGACAAAGTTAATATACTCTTTTTGCAAGAGTATAAAAACAATTCATGGCTTTTGCATCACGATAATGCCCCTGCTGGTTGTGAGAGATTTTTTGGCCAAAAAAAAACACCACAATCATGCCTCAGCCACCATATTCACCAGATTTGACCCCAGGTGACTTTTCTTGTGCCCAAAACTAAAAAGTCATATGAAAAGACGGAGATTTGCAACGATTGAAGAGATATAGAATACATCACTGAAAGAGCTCAAGGCTATAACGAAAAGAACTTATAAGAAGTTTTTTGAGGTTTGGAAAAACCGTTGGCATAAGTGTATTATATCTGAGAGAGATTACTTTAAAGGGGACAACATAATATTGATAGATAAATAAGTATTTTTTCTTAAAAATACAAAGTCACCTTCGTTTTTAACACACTTCGTAGTTTCCGAGAACCATTGGTTAGGACCCTCACCCTTCTATGGGTTACATACATTTCGGCAAAACAAACACAATATACCCTTGTACACAGTGTAGAAAAACGAATACCGAACTAGTACAGAACTTAAATTTGTATTAGTTCAAATGTATCCAGTATTCTTCGTGCTTTCAACTGTAGAGTTTACTAAGGAATGCATAAGCACCGGAATTGTAACTATTATGCTACGATTAGTTACCGTACTAGTCCTGACGTACCTACCAGTTTGGGGAGAAGAAGAAAACAAATTTTCAGTCGTTGTATGAGAACATTTCCATACTCTTGAAAAAAGAGTATATTAACTTTGTCGTGAAGTTTGCAACGCAGAGAAGGAGATATCTCCGACTATATAAAGTATATATAATCTTGATCAGCACGATGAGACGAGTTCAAATAACGATGTCCGTCTGTCTGTCTGTTTCAATGCGGTTTCCACCCAGAGTTTTAAAGTTAGCAAAAAAATTTAAACGCAGAAAATTTTATTCTTTCTGCAGGTATTTGGTATGTAAAAATCAGTTTGATCGGATGACTATAGCATATAGCTCCCATAGGAACGGTCGGCCAAAAAGAAGGTTTTTGTTCTCGATTAGAAACAGACCAAATTTTGCAATTAGGTGTTTTTTTTAATGCCTGACTGTAATCTAAAGTTATATAAGATTCGGACATAAGGGCGTGGTACCACCTATACGTACAAAAACTTAAAAATTAGACTTCTTTGTAAGCAGACGAGATTCTAGATTGCAAAGTGTAGTGAAGTTTGATTACATTGCCTTCTTTAGAAAATTGGCGTGGCTTCGTATATGATTCATATTGGAAAATTAAAAAAAAACGATTTTCTAATAAGAATAATTGGGAAAATATTTGCAAGAGTATATATATAAGCTTCAGCAAAGCCGAAAATAGCTCCCTTACTGGTTTCGTTTCATATGATACAGCGCTGCACAAGTGGTAATCTGGCATAACCAGACCAAAGGCCTGAAATTTAAGTCATTCTATGCGAAACTTTTTTGTTTCTTAACCAATTGACTTGAAACTTCAAACATTTGTTCATAAGGTGGCGTTAAAACTATTTTGATGTCAAAATGGGCGTGGTACCGGCAACTTATGACCAAAACCAATAATTTTCATATTTCTGGCATCCAATGAGGTATAACAAAGAAAATTGGTATGTAGGCTATGTGGATAAAGAGAATTAAGATTCCAAATACAAATAGGCGTGGCAATAGCCCGCTTTTCTTTCGAAACGATCATAAACTGGAATCTCCAGTGCTCCGCTCTTGAATGCAAATATTGTTTGGGCGGACACCTATTCCGTCGTCGGGATCATCGGACTCTAAAAGGTACGGTCGACTATTGACGAGGTTCTCTGTTTTACAAAAGACTGTTTGTAAAGTTTCATTATTTGGATTCGCATTCACCGACATGCCCGTTTGCAACAACTTACTAGTGGTTCCTCATTATTCTTATTGTTTGAATACACAGGTCAGTACTCAGTGTATGCGCTATTTTAATATTAATTACTCTTGTCGTGAGACACGTAAATATTACGGCATAGCGTTTTCGAAATAACTTCGGGGATCTTGTTGCACGCCTATCAAGGAAAACTACACCCCTCCCTGATTGAACCGAACAAGATGTTGGCAGAGATTGATAAAATTCAGCACAAACTGCAAAGGAACCAGCTTCTACCAGGTGGAAACTCTCCAGAAAAATTACAGTTGATATACAAGCTAATGAAAGCCCAGGCAATATTCAAGGATAACGTGCTTATAATTGACGCAAGGCTGCCCATCTATGTAAACCAGCGTGCCAGTCTCTTTATGATCGTTCCAGTGCCACTTCAAATCAATGGAGGGATGTGGATTCCGCAAATTCAAACGGAATTCCTAATATATAGCACCGAGCTCAACGCATACCACCACATGACAGACTCAGAGGTGAGTCGCTGTCAGCATGAAAGTAAGGACACTTGGCTGTGCGAAGGAAACTGGGCATGGAAAGATGCAAATGACCGAAGTTGTGAGGTATCGCCAATAAAGCCGAGCAACAAGCAGTTATGCAAAATGGTTGAATATACAGGAAATGTGTATTACAAAAAACTAAATGGGAAAAACCGCTGGCTTGTTAAAACATTTAAAAACACGTCAGCTCACATGGCATGCGGAGATTACCATGAGGTGGTTATACTGCCGAGCCTCGCAATTTTGGATGTACCTGATGGATGCACGAATAGAATAGCGGATATCACCATTATCACTCCACAAGTAATAACGTTGACTGACACAGCAACATTTGCTCCGCACTATGCTAAAAGTCCTAGACGAAAAGGAACCTTGGACTCCAACATCTCTCCACCACGTCGTAGTTAATAACTCGGTGGAATTACAACGAGTACAACAAGGAATTAAAAAACTGGAAAGAAACAGGGTGCGCATCGAGGATCTGGTGTTTCACACGATGAATGGACACATATCCTTAGGCTTGGTGATAATCATGATTGCTGCAGTAATCATTCGCGTGATTAAAAAGAGGAATCGGAGACAGGAGCTACTAGCTGTCGTGTTTCCTGGGCCCCCGCAGAATGTTCAAGCAGCAGCATGAACATAAAAATCTATCATCGCGGACTAGCGACTGATAGACGCCAAGGCTATCTGGTGACCGCACGATTGTCACATGCAGCGATACTTTGTTTATTTACGATCGACAATGCAGCAGTAAAATTTGATAACGGCTACACATAGGTCCACGAAGGCGCACAACAAACTATTTTAAGATAACGCTGAGTCTTACAAACTCAGCGATAGCATTAATAAATTTAAGACCAACGCGTAGTCTTACAAACTCCGCTATAGTATAAATAGGAATAAGATAACGCTGCGCCTTACAAACGCAGCGATAGTATAATTAGAATTAAGATAACGCTGCGCTTTACAAACGCAGCATAGCATTAAGAATATTTGAATAAAAAGAGGCAGCTCGCAAGAGCTGCATGTTAGAACATCTTACATCAGTAAAGTGTACGCACGCGTTTTAGTGTATACAGAATTTATATCGCAAATACCATATCCAACAGCAAAAATACCTATGTCCGAATTTTAAACACAACAAATACCAATATCAATTTAAATAAAATAGTATATGAAACCTTAAATGATTATGAAGTATTAGAGCAAACTAACGAAGAAAGAGACAAATTCGTTATGAATAAATTAATTAAAAACTTTCCGCCTTTATTCCAAAATCAACTAAAAGATTTATGTACCAGGAATACAGACATATTCGGACTAGAAACCGAATCAATAACAACAAATAGTTTTTACAAACAAAAGCTTAGACTGAAGGATGATGAGCCAATATATATAAAAAACTAGTAAGGGCGGTATAGTTGAGTATACTCAACCATATAATACCCTGCACATACCCTCACCCATTTAAATTGTGTTCCAAATATAAAAAATCAGTCAAAAGTGAGGAATTTTCGAAAAATTCGAGTTTGTTGATCTCTGAGGGGGAAGCCATGAAATAAAGAGGTGTTTTTCGGTATGCAGTTTAAAGGACGTATATTAACTGAATCTGCATACAAAATTTCAGACATGTATATTTCATAGTTGTGGAGATATACATATTTTAATAAAAATAAACTGGAATTTACCCAAAATTTAAGTTTGCCGACCTCTAATGGGTAGTCCAAATACAAAATGGTATTTTCTGGTATGCAGTCTTAAGAAGTTATATATACTTTGTCTACGAACAAAATTTCAGGTCCGTACCTTCAACAATTTCGGAGATGTAGGCTTTGACATGCAAACACTATTTGAGGGGTAATAAAGGGTAAGGGGGAAAAAGTTGGTATGCAGTTTTAAAGACATACATTTATTAAGTCTGCATACAAAGTTTCAGGTTCGTATCTGTTATAGTTGTGGAGATATACAAATTTTTGTAAAAAAAAAGTGAAATTTACGAAAAATTTAAGTTTGGTGGTCTTTGAGGGGTAGTCAAAAATACAAATGGGTATTTTCTGGTATGCAGTTTTAAGGACATGTATTTACTGAGTGCACCATTTCCCGAAGTTTTTCGTTGACAACGTATAATTCTCATACAGTTTATCACGAATGACAAAAAGAGAGTTATTGGCTATTGATTTATCGTTAAGGTAAGATAGCTGAAGAAGGAGTTTGGCAACTCCCGAAACAGCTGTACAATCTGTCTGCAGCTAGTTTTTGAGATAGTTCTTGCAATATTATTGTTGTTAAAAATCTCCAACATTTTGGTTACTAAAACTTGTAACCAAAATAGACCTCGAGCCTGTTTTTCTTACCTAATTAAGTTATAAAGGTCGTACAACAAACCACACTATTAATAATAACGGTTACCATGTACTAGCAGAAGTTTTAAGATTAAGCAAATATGAATAACGTAAAGTTTGTGATGGCTTTAAGCTTTGAACGTGCCTTAAGGTGTTTTGCCTATTTATTGTAAGCATAGTTGTTTCTTTAATAGTATCTACGGCTGTCCAAACGAACTGTTCTGTGTTAATTTGGGCTAGTTTTTGAATATTGTAACTGGTGACCTCATCGTTTGAGAAAAACAAATTTGCTTATTTGTTTAATTATAACAATGTACTGCCATAAATTACTTAAAGTTGTTATAATATATAAAATATAAAAATAATAATTAAATACAAAAGATAAATAAATATTATATTAATAAATAACCAGTAAAGGAGCTATTTTCGGCTATGCCGAAACTTATATACTCTTGCAAACGTTTTCACAATTATTCTTATTAGGAAATCCTTTTATAATTTTCCAATAAGAATCATATACGCAGCCACGCCCATTTTCTTATTTGTCTTAAAGGAGGCAATGTAGTCAAAATTCACAACATTTTTCAATCTCGTGTCTCGTCTGTTCACAGAGAAGTCCGATTTTTAAGTTTTTAGTTGTATGGGCGGTACCACGCCCTTATGTCCGATTTTTATAAAATTCTGGATTTTAGTGAGGCATTAATAAAGACACGTAATAGCAAAGTTTGGTTTGCTGATATTCAAGAAACAAAAAAGTTTTTCTAACAAAAACTGTATTTTTAACCGATCGTTCCTATAGGAGCTATATGCTATAGTAATCTGATCTTAACAATTTTTACACAGTATCTTTGTTGATGTCAAAAAGGTTTTTGTGCAAAATATTCCAAAAACACGCTGTTTTTTAAGCAAAAACATAATTTTTGACCGATCGTTCCTATAGCAGTTATATGCTATAGTAGCCCGATCTTGACCATTTTTGTACGGTATATTGAGTCGATAACTTCTAAAATAAGTGGTTTTTTAAGCAAAAACATCATTTTTGACCGATCCTTCCTATGGCTGCTATGTGCTATAGTAGCCCGATCTTGACCATTTTTGCACGGTATCTTTGTTGATGTTAAAAAAGATTTTGTGCAAAATATTGAGTCGATAACTCCAAAAACACGCGGTTTTTTAAGCAAAAACCTCATTTTTGAGCGATCGTTCCTATGGGAGCTATATGCTATAATCATCCGCTCAAACTGAATTTTACATACCAAATACCTGCAAAGAGAAGAAAATTTTCTGCGTTTAAATTTTTTTGCTAACTATAAAACTCTGGCCGGAAATCGCATTGAAACAGACAGACAGACGGACAGACGGACATCGTTATTTGAACTCGTCTCGTCATGCTGATCAAGAATATATATACTTTATATAGTCGGAGATGTCTCCTTCACTGCGTTGCAAACTTCATGACAAAGTTAATATACTCTTTTTGCAAGAGTATAAAAACCATACAATAATATAAAAATTTAGTAATAAGTACATTATAAGTCTCTGACCCGG
>JBAMBP010002572.1:0-33588 GCA_037044515.1 Phortica magna
TAATTCACTTATTCGCAAACGAAGCAAGAGTATGTAACAATTTGATACAAAACGTTTCGATCGAAAAAAACAAAAAAAAAATTTTTTTTGTTTTTTTCTAATTCACTTATTCGTAACAAACCGTTACATGACATACTTGCTTCGTTTGCGAATAAGTGAATTAGAAAAATTAGAACTAGAACATAATTAGAACATATATTCAAACACAAACGCGAGAAAATTATTAGTCCTTTATGAACTCATTCAATATTTTTTTTTTTTGTAAAAAATTATCTTAGCTAAGTTTTACAAATGTTTTCTTTTATATAGAAATGCTAGAAAATTCATAGAAAAATGTTATTATAATTTGAAAAAAGAAATTATGCAAACGGAAAAAAATAACTAGAATGTACGTTGTTTACGATTGGGCCAAGACTAATATACCTTTGCAAGAATTGAATATACATACATATATATTTGTTAGATGTTCTATAAAAAAAAGGAATAAAATTAAATCTCTTAATTTCCCGCTTCTTATAAACACTTCCATATATTGTTACGCCATTTTTTTACACATTTTAAAAACAATAAATAAATCACGAAGGAAGCGGTTATTTGAACAATAATAATTAAAGTCTAGTTTTATTCAATTTAAGTACCATAGTAACCTATAATGAAGATGCATACATATGAGTAACGAAATGACGGGTGTTACAGACGCTCTTCATGCAAGAGCCTCTTCGTACTGGCACACCTCGGCGTGTTTGTTTGCCTCATGGCGCTGTTTTGAGTTGAGGAAGATTCAGTGTCAGAATCCTTGGCTCGGATAATGCTGCAAGTCACATGTTCGTCAAACTTTGTTAAATTCATTATATATCAATGGGCAACTTACCGTTTGTAGACTAACCGTATATTTCCAAACATTAGGAATATAATAATGCCCTGACTTGCGTTCAAATAGTCGTTTAATTTGACCACAATTGCATTTTTTACAAAATAAGCAAGTATTTCTAAGATCCACGTACTGCCCATAATAAAGAATATACGCAAATAAAGGCCGAACTCCTTTACAAATCTTAAATGTTTTTTATGTAATTGAGAACTCTTGGAGTTTTTCACACAAGTTACATCCTTTTTCAGATTAAAAATTCGCGCCGATGTCAAGATAAACATCACAAAATTGATTAAAAACAAAACAATCATTGGACCATAATAGTAAGTTAATGCAATTTCTTTTTCTTCAGCTGAAATAATATACTATTTATAAACAACAAAAACAGTTTTGAGATAGAAGGTTAACACTTACTATAAATCCAGCATCCATAAACACCAACATTAGGCCTATAGTCCTCAGGGATAGAAGAATTGTCTACCCAAAGAATTACTAAAGTCAAAAATAATGCTATGCCAAAGGAAACCATCAAACCGATAACAAGCTGCTTATCGGATTTGAGTTGTCTTGCGTAGAAATTGCTGCCCCGAAAGTTGTTCCACATACATACGCAAATGACTGTTAGCAAAGAAAAGGTAGCCATGGTTGTGAAATATCCGATATAACCTAAGCGAGAACAATTGTCACAAGTTAACAAGTTTTGGCATACTTAGAGGGACTATAGGATTTTTTTTACCGTTAGCTTTACAAAGGCTTGTAATTATTAAGCCTTGCCTACCGCCGATTAGTAAGATAAAACTGACAGTCATGCAGATTAAATAAAACAAGAATAAGATTTGATGGTTGGTCTTTTTGACCATAAAAAGGTTGATAAGTATTGTAAGTATCATAAATGCTGCAGAAATCGCCATAACTAAATAATGATAAAAGGTTCGCAGTAAATAAAATGATTGTCTGATTTCTAATGAATCGCTCGACTTACTTATATTAATGACTTTTTCATAATAAGAGGGCTCGTTTAACCGCGGACAAATGTAAAGATCGAAAGTATACTCATCCAAAATTTTAAGTGGATGTACGCAATACTCATCCATTTTAAAGTAAGGATTATCTTTATAAAACTCCACACGAACGACGCCATTCTGTAAAAAGAATCATTTATATTTTTTTGATTTTGAAGCTAATTGAATAGAGTAATAACTTAAACAAACTTTTTTCAAAGACCACTCAACTCCATCTTCGGATAAAGGAGAGATATAATTGCACGAAGGTAACGCGTACTTAGGAAAGAATCCTTTAAAATCTGATTGCACTGTCAAATTACCGGTGTTGTCTTCAACGGTAATATTTACTTTAGGGGGGTATGTGTAGTTCATTGTTTGATTTAGGCATAATAATTGTATTTTCGTTTGCAGTATCGCCTTCGGATTTGAGCAACAAATCTGTACGATCGGCGTTACGCAGCCTCGTTTGTGTTTGGCTACATTCACCCGTCTGCCATCTTGCACTACTTCGTTGTATTCTGATATTGATTGTGGCAGTACTAACATATCTTCGTAGGTATAAGTACCATTGCTAAGCTCGCAATCGACCAAATCAACCGTCTCGTCCAAGGGGCAATATTCATTCTCATTTGCAGTCGCCAAAGAAGTTGCCAAAGTAAGCAATAGACCAAAAAATACAATCGGCTGGTCACTTATTCGAACCATCACGTTGCTCTGGAACGTTACGAAAATGAAAACATTTTATTAAGAGGCACGGATGCTTATCAGCATAAAATGTGCATGAATTCATGAATCACAGAAATTCTTTTTTTAATTAAATTTTTTTAATATCACATTAAAGAAAATATGTTGTTTTCAATATTTAGACATATTTTGTTTTATAGAAAAATCACGGACTGTATTTTTCGCGCCATTTGAAAATAAACATTTAATATATAGAAATTATATCTCCAAATTAAAAACCAAATTTTTTTTCTTTCACAATTGAAAAAAATTACAAAAATAACGGTGGTTCAGAGCATTCAAATTTAGGCCACCTTTGAGTCAAATCTTTGTTATTTATTGTTATAATATTAATATAAACTACAACGTTCTTTGTCTTACTACTTTCAGGGACACAATTTTGTCTTTGAAAATCCGTTCACTGATTGAAGTTGTTGCTCAAAACTCTGACAAAGAACTAAAAATACGATTTTTACTGCTTTCTGTTTGTAAGATCCAGTGTATACATACAGTGCCACGCAGCTTAAATTAAACACATTGCAGTCAACTTAAAGTGAATATTACTTATAAGCAATAAGAAAATAGATTTAAGAAGAAACTCACTGTATTTATTCAAACCGAGAAAAAAATTAACAGGACACATAAAGCAGAGTTCAAGAGGCGATAAATTATGCTTAGTACATACATACATAAAAAATGAAAAATTAATCATAACTGCAAATAAAAAAGAGGCCCGTTATATCCAGAGAAATTAATATTATACAACTTTCAATTTCTCCTCTCTCCAGTTTAATTTTTTTGGAGCATGGGCATTGTATATGTGCTCTAGAAATAAATATGTGTGCGGCACTCATTATTAAAAGATAACTTCTTGTGTAATATTTTTCTATTTAATCAAATGCATGCTTCCATCAAGGCCGTATTCAGAGTGACCCCCCTACACCACAAGTTCGGCCCAACAAATACTTGAACTAGATCTGATTTATGCAAAATGACGATCTTTGTCCTCTCTTACGACAAGCTGGCAATTAAAGCATCAATTAAACATTTCTTTCATTCATATTAAATTTTGAGTCTTTTGCTTAATTCATTCCCATTTATTTTTATATGTTTTTCAACATAATTTTTTAAATCAATATTCAAAAACCTGTTCCAAGTTGCGGTGTATTCGCTATACACAAGTGCGCACCCATTATTTGCTATTTGTGTAACACAATTGTTGAAATTGCATGGCAGCATTGGCTTGGCCTTTATAGCTGTGTATTCACTGTTGACAAGCAAGCTACTCCTTTTTTTGCTTCTTCCTCGACGAGTGCAACACTTTAGCGCCAATTTGCTACTCTTCGACTCGTTTGCGTTTCTATTACATCGGTTTTTATTACAAAAATCGAAAATTCAACTCGACTTACAACAGCATTGGCAGCACTGTTCTTTATCGAGTTTTTCAGATTTTTGGAATTAATAATTTTTAATTTATATGGATATAATTACAACTTAATTCGACAAAATGTATATTACTGTACTTATTAACGCAACTTGTAAGAGAATAAAAACTTTTTTACTGGAAAACAGTAGTGCATAAATTTAAAATCATATATATTACTGTACTTATTAACACAACTTGTAAGAGAATAAAAACTTTTTTACTGGAAAACAGTAGTGCATAAATTTAAAATCATATCTGGAAGTAGATTAACCGAAAAGATAAAAGTACATGAATGTCAGTGCTGCCATTTTTTCAGAAGAAAATATGATGTTTCTAACAAGATCGTAAATAAAAAACCATAAATAAAAATAAAATAGGCTGCAAAAAAAGCTTAAATAAAAAAAAACCGAGCCAGCTAAGAATATTGTTAAAAATCATAACTCCAGCTGTTTTACATTTGCGCTCAAAAAAGTAACAGAACAAATCTTTTTTGGCAGCACTGAAACAATTCAAAACTGCAAATTGAGCGCTCACTCGCTCTCTCAGCAATTGAAAATTGTTTTTTCTCTCATGCAGGTGTCATTGAACCGTAAATCAAAGAGAGAGTTCTTTTGAAAACTTAAAGAATTACTTGAATTTGAGTGTTTTTTTACAAGATATCTCGCTTGTAAACAACTCTGTATCATGCAAAATATACTCAACTCATATGATAACACAGCCACAAAAGTATATCAAGAATTATATTTGTTTTTTTTTAATTCACAATCACTTGCAGCTCTTATCATTTTTTCGCAATATTTTGAGAGCGTTGAGAGTATATATATTTTGTGCTCGCAAAAAAAAAGAGCAAAACTTGCACTTGGCGTTATTTCAGAGAGTAGCTCTCTTAGAGAGGAATGTGTCATGACACGCTGACACGGAATGACACGCTAGAGCAAAATTGACTTATCGCATGTCGCGCTGCGTGCCCTGGGCGATTTTCCCGTTCCTCCAATCCTAGGTAGTTTGCGATGGGATGGTGCCATTTTTGTCCTCTCTTCCCTTCACTCCTGCGTGGACACTTTTGCGTCAAAGACGCCGCTTTTGGCTCACTTGTGTTTCAAGCCAAAATAAGCCGTTATTCAAAATTTTTTTTGAATATTTTGCGAATATTTTCGAATTATGTCAAATACTAATACCTTCAGCTGGGCCGTGAGAGACCCTGTCACCAACACCATCACGTGCAGTATATGCAACACGCAGAAGAAGGGTTCGCGTAAGGATCACTTGCGCACAAACTCAACGTCCATGAAGCACATCAGCCAGCAAAATTAGCTTCAATGCCCGACGTGCCGAGGAGACGTGATCCAGACCCTACCCACACCCACGCCCAAGCCGGACGATTCTTACAAACAACAAAGGCAGGAAGCGACCTTGTACATGTTCATGGCGACACACAATGTGCCACTAGATGCTTCAAACGATCTGTCCAATTCGACACGCAATCGAATTTGTATCCCATCAAGACGAAAAACGTCATGGTACAAATATTGGGTCGCCACTTTAGAAAAGAATTGAGGACTGATATCGGCCACAGTCGGTTTAGTCTGCTGTTGGACGAATCGGTCGATATCTCCGGCACCAAAGTCCTTGGTAAGTTTCATTTCATTAACAACAAATAACTTCAATTAACTATTTTCTAATTCCAGGCATAGCTATAATGTACTATAGTGACACAAAGTCATAAGTCATCCACCATTTGGTTGAGCATAGTGCCAATCAAGTCGGGCAAGGCTGATGACATTGTGGAAGTAGTAGAAAGCGAGCTCTCATATTGGACATTGGACATTGATAATGTCGTTGCTATTTGCACAGAGAGCGCCAAAACAATGATGAGCACCCCACAACACAAGGCACTATCGCCGAGATTTTGATAAGCATTTCAGTAGAGTCTGAAGCGTCTTTTGTTTTCTGGTTTATATTTCCTGAAAGAAATACAAATTGGAAAATTAAATAAAAATACAATCCAAGAACTTCGAGGAGGGGCTGTGGTTTCTGCGTGACACTTTTGCGTCAACGACGGAGCAGGTTCAACGGCGGTATGTTCAATCAGCGAGCGTGGGCATGGGAGCGAACATATCAGAGCAAAACTTGCCACTGGGGGGCGTTAAAAACTTGCGTTCTCTTTGTTCACTTCAACCACTTGCCACACAGCCACAAAAGTATATCAAGACTTCTATTTGTTTTTTTTTTTTAATTAACAATCACTTGCAGCTCTTATCATTCTTTCGCAATATTTTGAGAGCGTTGAGAGTATATATATTTTGTGCTCGCATATGGAGCGTTACATTTATTTTAGCCGCGAAAGAAGCAAGTGTTTGTTGCGAGTTTTGTGCCTGTTGAATTGTTATTTTATATTGTTAATTTTGTTTTATTGTTACCAAATAGAAATAATTGAACTGTTGTTTTTGCAAGGTAAGCGACATGAGAAGTTAAGCATTGCACGTACATACAAAGCTACATGTACTTGATGTAGCTCCAAACAAACGCTTCGAAGTGCAGGCGCCCACTTTATTAGTTTCATTGATACATGCTTTGATAAAAATACGTTCTGAAATTACTCAAAGTTAAATTAAAAAATGGAACTAATATGTCCTTTGTTTGACCTATAGCAAAACAGGTTTTATATGGCACAATTCTTTTTATATTTTTTGTTAATTAAACTAACAAATTTTTAGTTTAATCCTCACAACAAAGCAGTATGAGATTATTGATATTTGACACAACGGCTTCAGTTGGCGAATGGGCGGCCAAATATGTTATGAAACGCATCAACGCTTATAAGCCGGGACCAGACAAGTGAGTTTAACTGTTTAACGTGACCTTAAACAGTTATAATTTTAACTGTTTAATTTTTTTTTTTTTTTTTTTTTTTGATAACAGGTATTTTGTACTGGGCTTGCCCACCGGCAGCACTCCTCTTGGCATGTATCGACAACTTATTGAGTATTATAAAGCAGGCAAAGTGTCGTTTAAGTATGTAAAGACTTTCAATATGGATGAGTATGTGGGTGAGTTACTTAAATAGTATCGTTATTTACACACGACGCCACTTATTCTTTCATATATCCTAAGGTCTGCCTCGTGATCATCATGAAAGCTATCACTATTTTATGTGGCAAAATTTCTTCAAGCACATCGACATTGACCCGAAGAATGTACACATACTTGATGGCAACGCGGGCAATCTCTCAGCTGAGTGCGAAAAGTTCGAGACTGAGATCAAAGCTGCTGGCGGTGTAGAACTTTTTATTGGTGGCATTGGGCCAGATGGGCACATTGCCTTTAACGAGCCCGGCTCGTCGTTAGTGTCACGGACACGAGTAAAGACACTCGCCCAGGATACGCTGGAGGCAAATGCGCGCTTCTTTGATAACGATATGAGCAAAGTGCCAAAGCAAGCGCTGACAGTCGGTGTGGGCACTGTAATGGACAGCAATGAGGTCATGATATTGATAACGGGCGCTCATAAAGCATTTGCACTCTACAAGGCCATTGAAAAGGGTGTCAACCATATGTGGACCGTAAGTGCATTCCAACAGCACCCCAATACATTGATGATCTGTGATGAAGATGCGACACTCGAACTACGCGTGAAGACTGTAAAGTACTTTAAGGTATGATCGGTGACAATGTTTAACTAATGTGGTGGAATAGGTTTTATTAGTAGTTAAGGTTGAGGATGCTCTGCTTTGAACAAAATACAAAAGGTTTTGGTTTCTCGTACGTTACCCCGTAGACTTTTGCCTCTATTAAACGCTAAACGTTTATTTTTGTATAATTCGCAAATGCACTAAAAGTATGAAAATGTTCTCAACTTATAAATATTGTACTATAAACTGCTGCAGATAAGGTTGTTGGGCTGATAACGCTTATTTGAAATGCGATTAAATGTTATTTTTATTCCGTATTTAGGGCATCCTTAAAGATATTCTTGCCAGATCAATTGAAGAAATCTAAGTAAGTTATGTTCTACAACGTCGTCAACAGAAAAACTGTACGTCTTAAGTTTTAAGTTTAAAAAAACTTATAAAGTAATTTCAAATTTTTTTTTTTCGTGTCCGTTTCTCACTTTGATTTTAATTATTTATGATATCGATTTAAATATCATTTATGAATTTTAGTTGGTGCATATATTTTATTGACTCTGCCGTCAATGTTATCTTTTGAATCAAGTTCTCATTTAACTTGAAAGATCTTTATTGTTTGAATTCCATTTCAAAAAGAATTTTTATTTCCAAGTTGCAAAATTTTGATGAAGTCAAGTAAACGACAAAGTAGCCTAAATTTTCAAGATTTCTTAAATATTTTTTTAATATTTTACAGAGTCTGATGAATGTGCATGCAAAACTTAATGAGGAAACGAGCCAATAACACTGTAAGCGATCAGAACCAACGTTAGAACAAAAACCTCAATTTTTTACAGTGAACAATTTTATTTGATTTTACACAATTTGATATCAGGAACATGAATGCATTTTTACTAGCCTATTTTTTTACTTATACTGTGTGCAATGTAAATTATATTTTTTATAAAGACACTGGAACTGCCTTCAAATAAACATAAAGCTTAAAGTTAAAAAAAAAAATTTGCTTCTCAAAGAAGTCATTACTGAAATTGACGCAAACTTCTTGCTCATGCTGCTTCGGGCCGAGCAAGTATGCGATTGTCGGAATAAATAAACTCCTCATGATCTTCAACCAACCGAAATAGTTCCTTGGCATAGAACATTGAACGTACCGATTCCTCAAGTATGATATGATGGGTCTGCAATGAACGCCGTATCTGTTCATGTATAAACATTGCCTCCAGACGTTTTGCACGCCAAGTTAGACGACACGCCTCATTGTAACGAACGGGCATCTCGGACGGTGTCATCTTACGTTCAATAGCATGATGATGGCGGGCGTTGTTCTGATGATAGCGCCAAATATTAATCAGCACATTTGCATTTGCATTGTAGATACCATCTGCAGCATCCGCATGCGCTACATTTGGCAAAAAAGGATTGAATCCAGAACTAATGGGTGTTGTCCATGTAAAGTCTCGTTTGATATTCTCACGGATGAGTTGCGAAATGGCTAACTGCCGGCCATTTTTTAAGTAATCACGGCGTACAGCACGACGACCGATTTTCGGACGTAAAGAACGAAAATTTAGTATCTGAGTGCCCCATTCCTTGCCACGCCGTGGACAGGATTGCTTGCGCTTGCTCTGGGGCTCACGGAACAATTGACGTTTGACACGATGCAACATTTCATGGAACGGTGTCAGCGGCGTGGGCTGTAAACACATGTTGACAAGTTGCCAGATTTCCTCTCTGGTCATCAGATTTGTGCTCGGCGTCCAGCGTACTTTGTCTGCCAGCCCAGAGAGCAAATAAATTTGACGTATGCATTCGTTCAGAAATGAACGACGTGTTGGACTATGATAGTTTGGTGGCCGATTAATTATGTAATGATCACGCTTGAAGATTATGCAGTAACCATATGGCTCATCGCACTCCGCCGGCCTTTGATAGATAACTATCTGTTTGTCATTGTAATTCACTGACGAGTTGAAAATGAAAATTCGCTTAGTTTTATTTTGCGGAGAACGATAAACCACAATATTCTGTTTTTCCATCATCTTTAAATTTGTTTTCGACGTCGTATTCACTCTGATTTCGGTGTTTGAAAACCAACGTTTCGATTTCCGCTTCGTTAAAGATGAAAAGTTCGACTGTTGTCCTTTTTCGTTCGGTACCGTGTTTTTATATCAAAGTTTCGCACCAACTTTCTCAACACAGGTACGTGCACAATAAGCAGGTAAGTCCGTTGTTCCTTCCAATGAACCGCAATAATCGGTGATCAGTGACCTGCCAACTTATTGCAATGTATTATTAAATCGTTAGACATCTGTCATCTACAAATATTTTATGACGCGTGGTACATCTAAATTTTGGCTAATCCTTTTATTGCTGTAACTTTAACTCAATTCAAGAACAGCTGCGCAGTACTGTTGAACTACAGATAGCAGATGACAATTAGGTTTTGTTTATTTCTTTCGAAAACCCAGATACTTACAGAATCTGCAGTCAGCTAGATCAAGCCTTAATACGTTACTATGGTCTCAGAGTAAAACAAACATTTTCATGACTGCACCCATCATACACATGTACCTGTTACCTGTATCTTAAAATAACTGTTTTGGGGCGTTATCAAGCCCAAAACGATAAACTTGAACTATTAAATAGTAGAATCGTGGCTCGAAAGCTTGTCGACGTTAACTGGCATATATTTTCCGTGATTCATGCGTTCATACAGACGAACGCATGTATCTATTGGTGCTATACACACCTTGTTGAATCTGCGACCACTTATAATAGACAAGCTGGCTGTGACAATTTAAAAGTTCGCCTCATACATTGAATAATTTTTAAAACGTAAACGGCGTTTGGAATAACTTCAGTTGATTCATTTACTTCAGTCAACAGTCATATACAAAATCTATAATATCCGGATAAAAAAAATCTTTATACAAAAAATATTTTCTTCTTCCAATTCCTATCCGAGTTTCGTTTTATTTATTTTCCCGGTAACTTTTGTGCCTGTAATTTTAAAAATTTATATTTTCCCGGTACACGTAATTGGTATCTGGATTTTTTGGCGTTTTAATTGATATTTTCGATAAAGTAAAAATGGCTGAAGGTGTTATATGTCACAAGTGCAACGAAGCGATTACGAAGCGCATCATAACGGCGCTCGGCAAAACATGGCATCCGGAGCACTTCCTGTGCAAGGACTGCGAGACACAAATCGAAGACGCGACCTTCAACATTCAGGACGGCGAACCAGTCTGCTCGAAGTGCTTCCTCGAGAAGTACACGCGCGTCTGCTTTGGCTGCAAGAAACCAATCTTGGAGCGCACAATACGTGCTTTGGGTGAAGACTGGCATGAGGATTGCTTTGTGTGTGATGGCGCTTGCAAGCGTTCATTGGCCAGCGAGCCATTCTACGAGCGCAATGGTAAGGCATACTGCAAGAGCGACTATGAAGAACTTTTTGCGGCACGTTGTGCCAAATGTGAGAAACCGATCACCGATAGTGCCATTGTCGCTCTAAACGTGAAATGGCATCGTGACTGCTTCCGTTGTAATCGTTGTGAGAATCCAATTACAACACAGAGCTTCACACTGGAAGGCGACAAACCGATCTGCCCAGCCTGTAATGCCTGAGAAAATGATTCAGCAGCTTTCAAGGTAAATCAAAGCCGTTGCATTCGATAGCCAAGGAAACCTATCGCCGTGACACGATCAAAACCACAAAAAAACCCCATCACACTTTCGAACCGTTCAAATTTCAGTAATCTTGTGATGAGCACTGACATTTATATTTTTTAAGAAAGAAATCGATTTGGCTTCGACTCATTCATTGTTAAACAATATAAATGTGTGAAGAAGCTTTATTTGGAACTTATAAAAAAAATATACAAGTAGTCAATCTAATAAAAATATACACATAAAAAATCTTGAGCGAGTTTTATGATTAGCTGTAAGTGTTAGTTTTGTGCCGCTGCCTATTTATTGAGCATGTGCCACCAACTGCCACCCACAGTGGCAATGATGCTGAGTAGGTCGCAACAGTCAATGACATCGAAATGAAGAGCGCGTTGTGTTAATTGTGTGCAGTCGTGAAAAAGGACTATGATGGAAGCCTCGCAATTAAAATGTCCATTGGGCGCGCGCGCATTTAATTATGCAATGACGATGTCGATGATGTGATTGAAGTGCGCTGTAAGAGGACAAAATCAGTGCTAGTAACCAGGTGACAGTCACGTCGACAACATAAATTGGTGTAAAGCACATTGAACTTTGCTGTTTGAACTGGTTCACTTGGCTATTAACGTAGTAACAACATTGATGATTCTTTAATCAATTACATTTGATAGATACCTTCTTTAATGGAATGGATTGGAAATGTATTTTAATAAAAGTTAAGTAAGATACCAACAATTGCATTGAAATAATTTTATTTAAAACATTTTTATAAAACACTATAAATATCACTGAAATTTACAAATTTAAATACAATAAGTTAAATCGAATATTGCTCGAATTATATACAAATGTTCTCCTTATTGGCGATTCCCAGGTCCGGTGTCGCCATCTCGCGTTCGCGTTTCTCACGCTTATTGCTTGGTTTCTTCGATGAGATGAGCGTGCGTCGCTTCAGCCGCTTCACTTTTTTATCCTTGCGCCGCATTCGACGATCCTCTTTTAGCTTGGCTGTATGAATAATAATATCACGCAATTCTGCACTGTACTTTTGCAAATGTGTCAACTCCTCCTCGATTGTCGGCTTTGGCGGTTTTCGTACGTAATTTGTCACGTCCTCATCATCGGTAAGGTAGTCGTCCAAGTCGATAACATCTTTTTCCGGTTGCGTTTGCAAGGCCTCCAGTTGCTTTTGTGCCCTCATTAGATTCTCTGTGAGTAAAAGTTTCGATGTGGCCCACTTCATCATTTGTCTCTGTTTCAGGCATAAGTTTTGCTTATAGCTGAACAGATAGAACGTGACACTATTTTGGAGCGTTGTATTGTTGTGCTCATCTTTACATGTGCTATCCTGGCGCACGTTTGTGGTTGTGTTTCTGCCAACATGCTCTGATGCACTACTCTCTATTGCACTGTCTATCTGTGGATAGCTCGGCGCTTTTCCTGGACTCCTTGTGACGTCTTTATGTTCGTTATTGCATGGCATCGCCGTAAATACATTGCCCATTCTCAACTATGAGGATCGAAATGCTCTTCTGCCGACGTAGTGTTGTGCTTAACTGACAAATCACATTTGACAGCTGTTGAAGGGAATACTTGTCTTATATGTGTCAGTTCCTGGAATCGACGAGCGGTTCGCATCCGAATGGCGTTTATTGTCACAGGTCGCAACGGAAAATGCAAGTGGCATGAAGCGGTCACGGCTTTTTAGCCTACCTGATTACATCAGCACGATCAAGCTTGAGCGAAACTTAGAGTACACAGGTACAGGTAGTTGCGAAGTTGTTTTCCTACCTTGTCACACAATATACAAACATATGTACATATGTATGTAGGCAATGCACACATATAGAGATTTATTTTCGCATTCTTTTTTTAACAGAATATGAAGATTAGCAATAAAGTCAATCTATTGCGTACGAACAAGGTGGACAACTCATAGCATACATATCTTTTGCCTAAATAATCGTACATTGAGGAATTCCCCAAAATAGTTGTCGCAATGAGATCAATATGATTATGATACACCCCGTTCCCTGTGTCACATTTTAAGTTTTCATTTTTAACTTTTATTTATAGAATAGAAGAATAACAATTGTGACATGTTTTTCTCGGTAATTTTTTCGGAACATTAGTGACCCAATTGTGTCAAGATGACTGCATGCCTGTAAAAATGTCAACGCTTTCGGGTTGAAACATGATAAAGGCGACGAATGACTACTTTTCTCTTCTATAATTTATTTGTTTATTTTCTTTTTTACTATTATATCTAATCTAATTAAAATACAGCCACGATGTGACACCTGTACGAAAATACATACTAAATGAGTATTATGTAAATGAAGTAAAGTGTTTACCACTAATTAAGTTAAATTGTGAGTAATGAGTTTTGTATATCGTTTATTTACAATTGCGTTGCGTTTTGTGTGCAAAAGAATTAAGGACATCAAAGACTTGTATAGCGAAACAAACCTAAAAATGATAAAAAAAGCAAATCCAATGCGTAATTTAGCACTTTGCCTTGTGTGCAATTATTGCAAATATTTCCTGTAATTCTAAATGCATTTAATAAAATAATTATGTTTGCTCTGACACAAATTCCCTTTCCTAATGCTCTTTTGAGCAAACATCACACACACACACACACACACCCACACACTAACACACAGCGATCCACTCAGCTCGAGTACGTACTTTGGTTCTTAGTGCGAGAGGAGAGGAGGCACCATTTTGCACTTTCAAAAACAAAGAAAGGACGCTTTGAACCAAATTGTGACATGTGGCAGCGCTTTACATTCCAAACGAGAATGCACGATGCGGAATTTAGTGGTTATGTTTGAAACTGATGCTGTGGCAGAGCAGTTGAGAAGACCGTCACTGTTGGGGGCGAACAATGCGGCCAGTACAAGCATTTAAATGACAACAACTGAGTCCGACGCGCAACAAATCGAGTCAAGTTGTGTTGAGACGAGTTGAGTTCGTTGCTCATTTGAAGCGCCACGCATGCCACATTCCTGGCCACCAATGTTGGCGACGTTCTTGTACTACTATAAGCATGATGTAATGATGCCGTAGTTCACAAGTTCTTTTTACTCCTTTCTACATTCATTCGCACAGTCATCCACTCCTTTATTCACTCACTCACTCACTCACCCGTTCAGTCAGCGAGCCAGTCATTGAGCGACGCTTGGCGAAGTGTTAATTGCCGCCGTTGTCGCTGCCGGAAATGACATGAAAGCAAAAGCCAGTGTTACCATGTTTTCAATTTTAATTAAATTTATTTTTTTTTCTTTGCTTTCTTATGCATCTACATCAACCACACTACAATGCATAAATACTATTATGCGTATTAAAGCATTACTAGCGGGTAGACGGGCCTTAAAGCAAAACTGAAGCGCTTCGCGTATTCAATTTGTTATGGTGGAATGTTGGGCTGAATGTGATTTTGATTTACTTTATCATCATTTTGGGGGTGGATTATCCCTTAGCGTGAACTTAGCCCCATGCGCATATAAACACACCCAAGTTTCATTGGGGATTCATTTCAATAGTTTTTTTTTTTTGTTTATGCATTTCAAATGCGCTACCGAAGTTCTTGTAAAATTGTGCTGGATTTGTTTCATTCATACAAAAGCGATACTTGTATAATCAGTCGATATAAATACCAAATTTCCATTATCCTTTCAGCAATTTGCATTCTCAATAGCTCAATTTCTCAAATAGTTAGTTTACTCAATAAATTTCACTTGTATCGTATAACAAATTCTTATTCGTCAAATTCAGGCTCTTTTTTTCATAAATATCTTCAGACAATGATAACTTTGCTACATACCCCCAAAAAATACGGTATGTGCACTAATATGTCTATCGAATCTAAACTATTCTAAGTTTTTAAGTTTATGTCAAAGCAAGCTAAGCTGCAATCTCGACTACTGTACTACTCAACAAGGTAGCAGTATGGATTATCGGTATAATTACGGCACATGCGACTTTTCAACTCATTATCTGCTAAGGCAGTTTCAGTCAAGTAAATCAAACATCATTCGTTTGTGTGTTTTTCCCATAATTATCGCAATTTAATTCACACACGTACTTTGTTGTTGATAAGCAACCCTTTTACGTCTCTTTGCTATGATCAAGTTTCACTGGGATTAGGTTTACCTTTCGTGCTGTCCCAAAGAAAACCTATCAGAGAACAAAAGAGAAAAGAATGAAATCATCAGCAGCATGTCCAAGTAAACAAAATTATCAAAATTATGCGCTGAAGAAATATATTGTTTATCTTGAAAAACATCAGACAAAGAAGAAAACTGCAAATCCGATGCCACATAACGCTGCGGGGGGGTGTATGCGCTTGATAAGCAAAGAAAATGCGTTAACTATGAAGAAAGTCAGTGAATGAGTAGGACACATGTGTGAGTGAAACAGTTTGAGTTAGTGGCAGCAGCAGCGTCAACACGTTGATTATGCGAGGGTGGCATAAACCTCGTAGTTGGTTTGACTTAACCGCCTTGTGCGCTTTGCTCGCGTTTGTAATGCGTCGTGTCCAATACAAACGAACGCATCCTCACGAAGTTTGCCGGTGTTTGTTCGTCTGCTCATTCGTTCGTATGTTCGCTTGTTTTGAACATGAAGCGAGAATTTCGTATTCGAATTGAAATCATTTCGTTTTATGCCTTCGAAGCGCGTGAACATGTTTCGCTGCAACGGTTAGGAATGAATACAAAACAGTAACGGAAACTCTGCGTCTAATAACGGTACTTAGTGCGAAAATTATATAGTTTGTTGAACTTTAGAAAGCAAAAAGTGTTTAAAGAGGCATGGTTAATAACTGGCATGCTATTAATTTGTATCATCACTAAAAATATGAAATTACGCATACGCCGCATGGTGCCGCATGGTGCCGCCAACCAAAAGCCTCCGAAACCACAACACAATCGTCATCATTACCGGTAGACTACCAACTTCCGAAGCCGACAAGTGAAATTAGCAAAGCCGCAAGCCGTGCGCCAATAACATAGAGCGACAACACCAACCAACACCAATTGACACTGTCAGTCGCTGTCTGACTTTTGTGCGCGACGGTTGAAAACGCGCTTGACAAACATTATTTATCGTGAATAAAAATATATATATTTAAACAAAAAATACGAAATTGCGTGAGTGTGCCGACAAGCAACAGGACGCACCTTAAATTAGAAATTTTTCAACTCGTCAGAAGAGACATTTAGTTAAAGCAATATTTTATATGCATAAAGCTCTGATTGTTAAGTATAAGCCGCAAGTGTTGCTTAAAGCGGCTTTGTGTCATCGCCAACTAAAGCGGCTTGCCGCTCCTACCGCCGCACTTCCCCAATGTATCAAGCTTACACACCAGTCAACAGAAAGCGTCTCCACGCAAACTGAATCTGAAGCTAGTTAACCTGCCATGTCAGAGCGTGTGAAGTCGAAGTCACGTCGTCAGGCCGTCACGCTGATGGCGGGATTAGCGAAACTATGCATGTACTTGCTTGCCAACTCGCCGTAGAGCGCACTTGAGTCAGTATGTCAAAGTGTGCAAAGCGCTAGCGTGTTGAACAACTAGACAAAGCCACAGCCACAGCAACGGCAACTCCGGCGTCTGCCAGACCATCTGTCTGTCTGTCCTCGGTCTGTCGGTCTTACCAACTGTTTGACTGTCTGTCTTTTTGTCTGCTTATCATGCTTTGAATTGCTATCTTCTTTATTTTCAAGTATGCGTTTCAATGCTTTCCAATTTTTATCACACCTGTACCGTGTATGAACATATCTATGAGATACTTGAGAGTGCGTGTGTGTGCGACTACAGTTGAACTACGTACTCGACATTTTATTTAATTTGACTTCAATTAATTTGAATAGTTCACTTTTTATACGTTTTTCATTCGCTCAGTTTCAAAGTGGCAACGAACGCGTGTGTTGACTTTTTTATATCGTCAATTAGTTCTAAAAAAAAGAACCAAATAAGATTTTCTGAAGAACGCTTATTGTCGGATTTGATTTCAACATTCGTTTTTTCAAATGTTAGCTTGTTTGATGAGCAAAAACCATTGAAGTGCAAAGTTCTTGCGGCGCTTAAAGTCTTGTCTGAGAGATCCAATCTTGCCATGTAGTAAAATCTTATTATGGCTTAAAGAAATCGCATCAATAAAAATAGTCATTTAAGCGAAATGCGCACAAAGCATGTTTCAAGCCTTTAATTGATATTCAAGAACTTATGGAAAAATATAACACAAAAAAGTATTTGTCAACGAAAACAATAATAATGATAAAAATAAAAATAGCACACCAAAAATAAGCGATGAATAAGAAAAGGGCTTAATGAACATTTTTAATTGGAATATTCACAAATATGATAAAGTCTTGTGCGTGTGTCGTCTTCGGTCTTAGGCACTTTAATGAATGATTATTTGATATTTTCATACATACATATATCATGGGACAGTGTTGAATTTCCAGAGCTTAAGTCTACATTAGTTGAACCAAATGCTGTTTTACTATTTTTGTGCTTCAGAATATCTTTTAATGCTTTATTTTTTTTTTGTTTCGCACAATTAATAATATTTTTGATAAATATTTTTCGTTATCAGTTTAGTGATCGTTGTAATTAACGTACTTTGATGCGATCCAATGAAGCGTTGGAGTAAAATCATCGAAGCGAATTCGTCGTCGTCGTCAACTAATTTGGTGTACATGCGTAAGAGTGTTTTGTGTGCGTTGGCGTGCAAAATGTACTTTAATAAGAAAATGTGTGTAACGAAAAACAATAACAACACCAACAACAAAAACAATAACAACTAAGTGTTGTAGAAAAATACTAATAACAACATTAATGAGATAAAAAAGAAACAAAACAAAGAATAACTGTCAACAAATTAGAAACCGAAAGCAAACAATTCCTCAAGTGGCAAACAACAACTAAACTAAAAGTATAAAAAACAAAAACAATAAGTATATCAAAACAATAACAAAAGCTAACAAAGCTGAAACATGGCTTACCGAAAATGTAACATTTCCAATTGGATTTTAAGCCTCACCATTGTCTTGTTGACAATCGACAGCTGTGCAGGTGAGTTTTTCCGTAGAAAAGTAACTTTGTTGTGCATTAAAATATAATTTAGGGCTTTAATAACTATGCATACTTTACAACAAGTGACACTTCAGTGCAATAATTATGCGATAAGTTGAACTTTTGGTAAGCGTAACTTTTGTTCCAAATAACTCCATTGTATGAGTGGTCAATTCGACAGCAATCGATATTGAACGCATTTAGCCAAAAAAAAAAATACGATTTTATGAGTTTTAGGGTTTTTAAAAACGCGCTTAGCAATAAAAATACGCATCAAGTGCTTCAAAGTAAGCATAGATAAGCGCCTCTAACGGCAAACTAAGCAAACAATTAGACAAGTGCACACGCACTCACACACAAACACACACATACATACGCGTCGCTTAGTGTTTCTGATTGCAGCGTTCCGCACTTTGAGGCAACAAACGCAGAAAAAAATGCATTTTTTTTCGTTCATTTGTTGGCTGAGCGCGATTTCTGCTTTTATGTTGCACGCCACATACATTGTTGTTGTTGTTGTTGGTTGACTTTTTATTGCATTGTAATACGTACTTACATATTTGAGTTGACTGTAACTGTAACAGAGTAATAAAATCATTAAACAATTGCCGCGTCGCATAGCTTAGCAGTTGAAGAAGCTTTAAGGCAGGTGTGAATTACCTCAGAGTTTTTATTATTTTTATTTTATTTTATTTTATTTTTTTTTTTGGCTGTCTGATATATTCTTCCATGTACTCAGTGAGCATGAATGATAGACACACCCAACACAAACACACACACACACACACACACACAAACGCTTTGCCCTTCGTTTTTCGGGGTTGACCGCAACTTTTAGCTGTTGTGACTGACCTTAGAACGCGCCCTTCTCACATTTCGCCATACGATGCCATGCCGTGCTCAGCGACTTCACTGACAAACGTACTATTTGCATTTGTCTTCGTCACAAGTTGAACGCACTCAAAGGTGTTGATGCACGTTCGCCCATCTGCCATTGACTGCGCCCTAAAAACCGATAAATTCACATTTATCAATTATGAAATACAAGAATCTTCGAGTCAATCAATTAAATCAACATAACACATATTTCTCAACGTTGCTGCTTATTGCATACACTGTGCCGCAGCTGTTGCTACTGTAGCTGTACTAATTGATTTTCGGCACTTCATTGTGTGCTACATTTTATGCCACTTCAAAGTTCAATGTCCAAAACAGTCACATGCAATGCATTTTTATTGCATTTTTCATTTGCATCAACGCACGTCACACACATCTGAGTTCGTCCCTCTTTCTCTTATGCATACAGAGCGCTCGAGTACGTGGCCTAATGGGCGTTTGTAACCAAAGTTACGCGCGTTTTATATCGTCTCCTATTTCAAGTCCACTTGCATCATGTGTGTGTGTGTGTGATTATGTTGATTTTTTCATTTTTTAACATATAAGATACTCTTTGACAAACGCATGCATTTATGCGCAATTTCAAGGATCTTTATGCATTCGGCATGTATGTAATTTGAGCGGTGTCAGTGTCCTGTGCTCAATGCGAACTAGTAATGCAAAATCTGTAGTTAAAGCTGCGTCAGATTTCATGTGATTGAAGCTGCCTTAACACGTTTGAAGTCAAATTGCTGCATGTAGTAGAAATGCTTGCAATATGCCACAGCACAATTGTCAATGCCAACGATTTCCTTACAATATAACAGTCAAAACGACAAACAAAAGAAAAAAGCGAAAACCAGACAAAAGGCAAACTGGAAAAACAAAAATCCAGACATTGAAAGAACTTTGGCTGAACAGACTTGCACGTTCATTGTGCAGCGTGCCGAGCGCGGCAGGACGCTAGAAAGAAATCATGCTTTGCAAACTGAAAACTACCAAACGGAAATTTAATAAATGATTCGCTTAAGTAGAAAGAAAAAACGCAACAGACAAATAAGAACGGAAATGAGTGCAATAACAAAAATCAAAGATTGCCAAGTGATGTAATGGAAAATCTGAGACAGCAACAACACGGCGTATGAGTAACGCTTGTAAAACGTTTGGAAAACAACCAGACTCAGACGAAATCATTTGCTGACAAAGACAAAGTTTTTATTACGCAGCAGCCGAGCGCAAAGGATGCGCGAACAACACGTCAAAATGAGTCACTGCACAACACAATAGCAATAATAATAATAGTAATAATATAATGTATGCCAGGATATGCGACAATTCAAAGCAAGCGACGATGACGTTGGCGTTGTCATTGTGGGCGCTAAGCAAACAACAACGACCTCATTTCTTTGCTGGCTAATCAAGCGATCAAAGCGCAGAAAAAAGGCAATTAACGCAAAACAGATTAATTGGTTATACGTGCCACACCTGAATTTGACATCCTATGCGCAACAGTCGCCGCCCACCAAATTGAACTCAGCTCAAGTTCAGGTGCGACGACCACGACCACGACCGGCTGGCCGACCTGCCGACCTGCTGACTGTCGGACACTTTCTGCCAGTCACTTATGCTGTCATTAAAAGTCAGTCAGACAAACGTCAACCACCACGTAATCAGCCATCTACCATCTACCATCAACGTTGCCATTATCCTTGCCTGCGCCGTTGTGTCCTTGCTGTGGGCAAAACTTCGCTGTCGCTTCAATTAAATAAAACTCAATATGCGATAACATGTCGTTATCCTGACAGACGTCAACTTTGCTTCTTGCCGTTGACTGATGCCTCATGCCTTCTGACACGTCAGAAGGTTTGCCCCACCTCCGGCAGTTGGGCGTTTTAACGGCTTACCCACTTTTTAATATGCGTTGACAACTTTTTAATTGTCAGTTGTGCAAATTAGCCAATAACTTACCTTCAATTAGATTTTGTTCTTTATGACTTTGCTGGCAATACTAATGTGCTCTTCTGTCGCGCAATAAGGTCCTGGTAAAGGTCAAGGCGTATGGGGTGAAAAGTCGAGGTCTGTGTGCTCATTACACAGCACATAATCAAACAAACAAATTTCCCCTAAACTCGTAATGAATATTAACTCCTAACTAAACGAAGTAAATAAAAAAACAAAAGAGATAAACAATACAATAAGTAAAAAATCCTCGCACGCGTTAATTGGCCTCCCCTCCGCCCTGATCACCTTTTGACTATTATAATTAGTTGCAGGCAACGCCAACTGCACTTTTCCGCTTAATAGATAAACACATTTAACACATTAAACACAATCAACGTCGTTGTGAAGCCTCTGCCATATGCAAATATCATTTATTTGTTCAATAAACATTATGGTTGGACCGACAGACGAACGGTTGGACGGACGAACGTCACTTTGATAACTCATATCGCTGTGAAACGTCTGCCATTGGCAATACGCCATAGTCGATGGTGCAAGTTGTTGTCGGACTTGAAGCGTTTTCATTTGAAATAATAAACGCGCTTGTAAATAATACAAATTGTTTGCGTAAATTACTTTTGTGTAGTTGGCATGTGAGGGAATGCTGTAAATCGCATACTTTGTCAGTGGGCGGAGAATGACGTGGCTTGCTTCATTAGGGTGGCCCAGAAAGAGCGCACGTGGTTCAAGAACTACAAAATTCAATGCAAATTGCTAAACTTGCTTTCGCACATACAAATTGCCTAAAGATATAAGAGGATATTGCGATTATTGAAAACAAAAATCTAATATATTTCAAAAAACACTTCTCATTTATCATTCCACATGATCGATTCATCCTAACTTCATGTGCTTTCACTGTAACTTTATTAATTTTGATAAAGACTAACAGACTTGAAATACTATTGGGACACCCTTCCTGAGCAGTGACACAGCTTACATCATGACTGTGTAAAAACGAGACAAGAGCATTTATAATGACATTTTAAACATTAAAAAATGGCGTCATTCGGTGCTATTCTATGATAATAGCACTCCGTGCTATTGTTCTTGGCGCCCGCCTTGCTTCTCTTCTTCTTTGTATTTGGTATGTCCTCTGAGTGTGTTTATGGTGCGTTCCCTTGCGGAAAAGAATAATTTATATATTGTGTGTGTTGTCTGCCAGTCAAAATACGCAAGAATAGTTGAAAAGAAAAGCGTTTGTTTTTCGCGTTGTCATCGCTTAAAAAATAAAATAGACGACGAAGGAAAACGCGCATACACTCGCCCTTTTACGAATATGTTTTTCGTGGAAATTTTTCGGAATTTATAATTAAATATTTGTATTATAATAGAAATGAAAAAATAAACGGTGATGGAATTAATGCGATTAAAGGCTTCATACCGAAATACTCCGCGAAACTGAAAAGATAAACAACAAATGTGGTAATATTTTTGTTTTTATATACTCTTCTTTTGGGTTAAAGATATTTTAGTTATTGTGTTAGAAAAATAATATATAAATCGTAAGGGATGCTTCTATACTAAACGAAAATGAGGACCAATCCAATTCGGAATACTCTAGATTTATATTAGCAACGACTCAGATTTGTTACATACAATGTAAGTTGAAGGGTATTTCGAAGTCGAGCACTACCGGCAACAGCTTTTTTACTTGTTTTTTTATGATTTTCGTAGGAAAACCCATTGAACAACAATCAAGCAACAAATATCATCCTGCGCGCATATGTGCGACTGCATGAGAGCTTATCAAAAATCAATACAATATGGCGTAGATTATGTGATTATGTGAGAGTCCAAACTCTTTTATAACTCCGAATGACTGAATACGTCATTAGCGTTGCTTATCAGATTACGCATACGCCGTGTGTGCTGCCACATAAGCACATATTAAATATACTAAAATATGAGAGGATTTCGGCAGGGATTACTGACCCAATTTTATTTCATTTATTAGCGTGCAATAAATTCAAATATACCAAGCCCCTGACGCAATAACAACGACAAATTGGAAGCGACGAAATGCGTATCAATAGCATTAAGATTCAATGGCCCCAAGGGCGCCGGCAAAATACTTCACAATGGCGTCAATCTTATGGGCAATTATAATTTGCAATAAAGTAGCTGCTTTCGTGAGATGAAAAAGAAAAGATAAGATTTTAGCAAAGTTTACGCAAACAAGTCGACGTCAACAATTTGATGGACACACACTGAGTCAACAAGTCCAGTCGGGCAGCCAAGCAACCACTTGTGGCAGACAGCCACCACTTTAGACAAGTCAAGTGCAAACACTTGGCAATAAAGAAAAAGATGAGATGATTCTAACAAAAAGATGTGATAAACAACCCTTATGTCCATGCATTGATGATTGATGCAATCTAAGAAAGCAATACATGATTAGAACACATCAAAGCAATTGAAAAGAAGTATGATAAACTTTGTCAAACTTAACTAATCAGACTTTTACTTTCTTTTACGCTCTCAACCACAACAGCTTTCGAGGCTTACTTTCCGACCACTGCGGTGCGTTTCAATCTGCCGATCAATGAACAAGCGGAAAGCATTTTTTCCAAAATGCCGCTCGGCCGCTTTCAAGTGCTCGGTGCCGCAAATAATTCGCGTGCCTTGGATTACATCTACAGTCTTGAGGAGAACACCTTGCTGAGCATCAACAGCACTTCCGGCGAAGTTTACATGCGCACAAACTACGAGCCCATACACGAGCCAACCCAATACATGCTCACGGCATTGCCACGCAGTCGGCCGGACACTGGCAAAGTGTTGCATCTCACATTGGAAGTCATGCCTGTGTCACCAAAGGATTACTGTGCAAATCTCAGCAATATTTGCTTTTGGTCCTCAGCTCATTACACAACTGCCGAACATGCCACTAACACTAACGGTGATACTTTTCAAGCCACGGAAATCGGCGCGTTGAGCTCACGTGCCTCACGTTATCTCTGCCCAGTGCTTGACATCAAATATAGTTTTGCATCTACCTCTGAATACTTCGAGCTACATGGCAATCTACTTTACACACGCGTGCCCTTGGATCATGAAGCGGAATTGCAATTGCCAAACCAATCGGATAATGTTCTGAAAGCGCGCATTCGTTGTACGCTCAAGTTGAGTTCGAATGATGAGACATACGTCTACGAACGGACCGTGAATGTGACACTGCTCGACCGTAACGATAATGGCCCGGAATTGCAGGACGCAAAGCAACGCTACAATTTTCAACTGGCGGAGCCTTACTTTAAGGCGGTGAGTATGATTATGATTTCTTTGCAACAAACACGGAAATCTTATTGATTTTATTTTTTTTGTTTGTGCTTTGCGACGCGACACGACGTCTGCTATTTTGTCCGATTTAACGTTTTTACATCTGTCTATATTGTCTGTCTGTCTGACTGTCTGCCTAGACTATGTCTGGTCTGTGTCTACCGTGACTTGTTCTGGTTTAAGCATATTTTGTTGATGTTCACTTCCCGCCATTGAATGCTTTTTAATAAACGATTTTCATGCACGCAATTCACACTCACAGTCACAGTGGAAATGTCCTGACCGACGCAGGTTTCCCACTACGCGTTCATGCCCTGTTTTTTGGCCATTATAGCGTTGCTTTCGTGTATTCGTGGCTTGTCATTAGGAACTACTAGTTTTTGTTAGTCTTTTATAGATAAAGTTATAGTCTAACTGTCTGACTCTTAAAGTGCTCCAGCACGGAGTCCTTTAATGCGACTTTGGCTTCCGGCAACAACTTTATAGAACGCTCCATTGCCCTTCGCGCGACTCTTGCGGCTTATTTTGTCGCCAAAATTAGTCGGAGTACTCGTATAAATGACAAATTACAACTGTTTCATAGTAAATGTTCCATGGCAGGCCAAGCCTATCCCATAAGAATTTTATTACCAACCTCATTTCCTTTCATTGTTTATAATCTTCAGTTCTGTGCATATGCAAAAAAGCACGTGTTGAACAATGAATATTTGTGTTGAGCGTTGACGTTTTGTAATTGTTGACAAGCAATTACTTCATTTATTCAGCAAAACAACATTGTGTATTATAATATATTAGAATAGACACAACAACAAATTCGACAACGCACAACACACCCTAATTGAGCTATTGTTGTGGTAATTTTTGAGTTAATTTGAATTTTTAGCACTAGAAGAAGGGTATTAAATAAAAAACTAAAAAAGATTTTCTGCTTCGTATAAATATGTTCTCATCATGATTCAGACATTGAGCAGACGATTTTGTAAATCCACCAAAGTCTATTTAGATATAATGTCAAAGAACAGAAAATTTATTGATTTTTTCTACTTGTAATTAATTTTAAAGATTCTTCTAAATATCTTTAAATATACATAATAATAAAAAAATTAAAAAAAAAAAACTTTTATTGAAAAGTTGTGCTTAGACAAACCTTCATGTTTTTTGACTTGACAGAGTATTTGTATCTGCATTCAACTTGAATGATTACATGTTAATCACTCAACTTCGCCACACCACAACACGCCAATTAACGTGCAAATGTCAGGACCCGCGGGAGAACTTGCACGAAAATGAACAAAACGCCTCCTACAAACCCCAAACTGACCTTGTACATGAACAATTTGAATACTAATTACAGCATTGAGTCCAACAGTGCAGTGCAATTGGTGCAGTTGGGTTGAGCCACCGGGGACGCACTCAAACTCACAAATAAACACTAAACAAGCACTTTTAATGAGCACTTGTTAGTTTGGTCGTGGTCAGTTAATTAAATAATTTATTGCATTTTTTTTGTCTTTGTTTTTGTTTTAATGCACGCAGAATGATGCCATTGGGGAGAAAATTATATTTGTCGATAAAGATGCAATGGCCACGAATGCGCACATGAACTATATCATCGAGAACGACGTGAATGATCTTGTACGCCCGATCTGCAATGCATACGAAACGGATCACACGGGACGACCACACACCGTAATCAGCTGCCGTAAGTGTCAATGCACGCGAAGTGTCAATATTCGAATGCTGATAATGTAAACTTATATCGACTCCAATTTAGAACTAATATTTGCACGCAATGGCTTGCTCAGTCAATCGCGCTATTGTTTCAAGCTGGAGGCGAGCGACAAGACGGCGGATGTGCGGTCTCCGACGAAACGGGTGAGTAACGAACCGTCGACTACTGAGGCATTGGCCATGACCTTGTCGTTTGTTGCTTACAGAACAAAGCCGAAATCTGTCTATATTCCAATGTCAATCAGATACATGAAACCGATCATCCCGTAGCATTGGAGCTACGCCAACAACGCAAAAATCCGCGTATCATAAATACCCTCGAGTCCACACTGAATGGGCAAGACGGCGGTGTCTTGGCCCAGAGTGTGGTTGTCGCGTATGGTAAGGACACTTACGTATATCGCACTGCTCAGCCGTACAATCGTGTCGCACAGCCGGACAACTATCTCGAACTGTTGGGTATGCGTAAAACACCACGCTTCAGCATCGTTGAGGATCGCAGCGGCGCATTTGATATTACAAGCTCGGCGGGCATCATTTATGTTAAGAATGCTGAAGCTTTGGAAAATGCGCCGGAAACGGTTTACTTCTTGAACATCACGTGGTTAGACACGCGTTTACATTCGTTTGTCATGAACGTACACCTGACGAACGGTCGGCCCGAGAATGCAAGTTGTGAACTGAAATTGAAGTCACGCTCGCAGTCTTGTGCCCAGATCAAATATCAAAAGCAATGTGTGAAATTTTGCGGTTTGGCGACAGATGGCGGCGCGTGTTCTTGGCGTGGTTCGAATGCGGGCCTTTTTGGCCGAAATTACGCGTCATGCGTGCCGGCGCCGAAATACTGCCCAGACAATGCGTGTGACCCTTTAGAGGAATTGAATGCTTACGCGTGTCCACAAGACTGCACGCCGGCCAATCGCATCGTAGGGCCGCACACGTCGAATGACAACAGGCGCGGCATACTCTCCGCTTCCGGCACTTGTATTTGTGAGGACAACAACAGATGCTCATGTGCGCCGCTCGATGATGATGAGCCCAAGCCGAAACGCAAGCGAAAAAATGAGACTTCAACCGACAAGGTTGGCGTGCTTGGCGTTGTGCCGACTGTTTCGGCCAAAGCCATTGCCTCCGGCAGTATGACGCCGGGCGAGGCGGCGGAGCAGAGCCTGAATGTCGGCGGTTTTAATTGCGGGAAATCATGCTTGTTGATTGCCATCTCCACACCGGTTGCCTTCGTGGTGTTGCTCATTTGCCTGTTAATCTCCCGACGTAATCTACGTAGACGCGTATTAGGCAAAGAGTCGTCGTCGACGGTAAAGAAGTGCGGCGCACCGCCGGATTCGGAGTGTGATGTACGCAATGGGGATTTACCGCTGATGCAGCTCGACAATGGCTTTAAGTTCGATACCAGCGATTCGAAATGGGAGTTCGAACGTGAAAAGCTCAAACTTGACGTAGTACTGGGTGAGGGTGAGTTTGGCAAAGTCGTCAAAGCGCACGCCACGGAAATAGCCGGACTGCGGGGCGTTACTACAGTTGCCGTCAAGATGCTTAAGAAAGGCGCTAATTCGGTGGAGTACATGGCTTTACTCTCAGAATTTCAATTACTACAGGAAGTCTCACATCCTAATGTGATCAAACTGCTCGGTGCTTGCACTAAGGGCAGCGAATCACCGATGATCATAATTGAGTATGCGCGCTACGGGTCCCTGCGTGGTTATTTACGGCTCAGTCGCAAGATCGAGTGTGCCGGCGTTGATTTCACAGATGGCGTTGAACCGGTAACGGCAAAAAATATGCTAACATTTGCCTGGCAAATCTGCAAAGGCATGGCCTACCTCACGGAGATTAAGGTAATAAGTACAACCCTAGTCTATGTAGTTCTATGTTACTGATACTTCCTGATTTTAATACCAGCTGGTACACCGTGACTTGGCTGCACGAAATGTGCTTCTGGCTGATGGCAAAATTTGTAAGATCTCTGATTTTGGCTTGACGCGCGATGTCTATGAAGATGATGCATATTTGAAGCGTTCGCGGGATCGTGTGCCAGTCAAGGTAAGTGCAGTCATTGAATTACTAGCAGTACAAGAAAATTTAATTTGCTTCTGCGCAGTGGATGGCTCCGGAATCACTTGCCGACCACGTTTATACGACAAAATCCGATGTTTGGGCCTTTGGCGTGCTCTGTTGGGAGCTTATTACACTTGGCGCTTCACCTTATCCCGGCATACCGCCGCAAAATCTATACCATTTACTTAAGACAGGCTATCGCATGGAACGGCCCGAAAACTGCTCTGAAGAAGTGTAAGTAACTTACTTTGTTAAATCACATGATTTAAATTAAAATGAAACTTTTTCATTTGGCAGCTATTCGATTGTGCGCTCATGCTGGACCGATGAGCCCAATGCACGACCTTCTTTTAAATACTTAGCATCACAGTTCGAAAAGTTACTCGGCAATAATGTCAAGTACATTGAACTGGAGGCAAATGCCTTTTCCAATCCACTCTATTGTAGCGATGAAGCCGCGCTTATGCCCAACGTTGAGACTGATTACAATGCGACGATCACCGATGATCTGGGTGATCCCGATGTGCTCGAGCATCTATGGTGTCCGCCAAAGATTGCTTATGATACACAAGATTGCACCAACAGTTGCGAGCAGTCAACAACATTCGGATCCGGATTTCAGCCGCCACCGGGCTATGATATGCCCCGACCGTTAATCGAAACCTCAACAACCGAGCAGGTGCTGCGCTACGAGAACGATCTTCGTTTTCCGCTTAATATACGTAAGTCGATTGCGGTGCCCAGCTACAGCAACATGAACGGCGCTGAAGCCACCAATGACATGCCACACTATTCAGTACCCGTGAAGCGTGGCCGCTCATATGTGGACATGACAAACAATACGCTGATACCGGACAATCTTGACAACCGAGATTTCGAAAAGCATTTGTCAAAAACAATCTCATTTAAGTTTTCAAGTTTGCTTAATCTCAAAGAACAGGCATACGAGCAAGACCAAGGCATGGTCTAAGAATGTACTCTGTTGCTCGCGGTTCATGCGTTTTAGTTCAATTGTTATTTAGTTTTAGTTTAGTCTCTTTTCTCTCCTCTTAGCTTAAGATTGACACCAAAAATACTCTTCCCCACGCATTTCCTTTATGTTTCCTTCTTGCCGGCAATGAAACCAAATGAATAAATTACATATAAATAAGCTTTTCAACCCAGAATACATATGGGATACGCATGTACATACTTGTATATGCATGCCAAATACTTTTTATCGAATTGTAAATATCTATTTATTGTATAATTTATTAATTAAAATGCTGATAATAAATAATATACTTTTAAAACTTATGTGTCGCTTACACGAATGAACACTCCGTGTTTTACGGCTCCTCATCCGGCACTAGTAGATTAAGATTGGCCCCGCCAGCTAAACTGCCCAAATATGTCTCCTCATCGCCGCGTATAGATAAATTCTCACTGCCATCAACAATTTTGCGTTCACGTATCATTGCCGTACGTACCCATTGAGAACTCTTGCATTTGCTGCAGCTCAATTTGGGTAACTTGAACACGGTTGTTGTGCGATTTCCACAGTCTTTGCATTGGAAAAAGCGCTTTTCAGCGTCGACGACCTTCAGTGGATGTTGTTCCTTTCTGCAACGTTCCGCAGCCGAAAAGGCCGTGTATTTACAGCGTTGACATATAACCGCTTTACAAGGCACCTTATAAGTCGACAGCATCTTTTCTTCCATCGCTTCTTTTTTCTCCAGTTTGTCAAAATATTTCGACTGCTCGTCTTGTTCACGTAAGTCCACTAGGTTTTTATGTGATGAAGTTGCGGCCATAATGCGTTCAATGCGACTCTTTCGGTTAGCTTCGCGTTCTTCTTCTTCCTTTTTGTGACGCTTTGCCGAATTCGTTAATAGATCATGCAGGTCATCGACAGCGCGTCGTTTTCCCTCAATTGTGCCTCGCGTGGAGTTAGGATCAACCTTCTCGATTGGACGTTTCTTAAGGACTTTTGCGGCTTTTAATTTGGCGGACTGTGCCTGGTTCGGACTAACATTTAGTTCAAGATAAAAATTGTCACTAGATAATTTCGGCGTGGCAGTCAGTGAAGAAGAGAAAAGGCGACCTTTAAATTTGTCCGGTATTACGAAGTTAGGCGTTGAAGGTGTCTTAGGTGTCGTTGGCATCCCTACTTGCAACTTTGCAGTGGATTTAGGCGTCGATACTTGCAACTTTAATGTAGAGGTAGGTGCCGATAATTGCGGTTTTGAGGTGAATGTAGATGTTGGTGGACTGCTGGGCATAAGTGCAGTCGACTCTTCGGAAGTTTTTGACGCATCTTGCTCTTTAAAACGTTCATTTTCGGCTTTTAACAATTTAATGCGTTCCAAGTCTTTAAGGCGCTGCTTGGCAGTCGCCTCCACTTGGCCAGCAATTCGTGAAACAGCACCACCACGTGGTGCAAAAGGCACTTCCTTGAGCATTAAACACTTTGGCTTTGATTGATGGTTTATTGAGGCGGCAAATGGTGAGTGTGCGTATTCAGACAACATAGCTAAACGTTCACGATCCTTGGCCATAAGTTTGGCACTTTTGCGGGCGGGTACAGCGCTATACGATTGACCGCCATAAAATACTTCGTTTTTACCTATAATTAAAGTAATTAGTTATGACAGAAAAAATCAACAGCTTCTCAAGTTTCTAACACTTACCTAAAACTTTGTTTCGCAACTCATTCAATCCGCGACCTGCCGTCGCCGACTGCAGTTCCGATCGTCTTGACATTTTGCCATATTCTTGCTTAATATGGAAAACACAGTAATCACATTCGGAGAGATTTACTACAGCAGTACACTGATCACCATTTTTTTTCTTCGCACGACACATGCCAAGATCCTTAGATTGACCTAGTATCATCACCTTCTGTGCATTGTCAATGGATAGGCAAGCTACATCATTGTTGCCCGCTCGTTTCTCGAATATGCTTGGATTTAGCACCGCCAAGCACATACCTTCCGCTGTCTTCCAGAGGGATTTATGTGCGTCTCTGAACAAAAACAGTGTAGCCATTTTTATGTCGCCACGTAAATCCGATAAACGCCACGTAGAATACATATCCCCTTTTTTAGTCGTGCGTGCTGGTAGCTTATTTACCAGAACGCCAGCTATAACCCAATCCTTACTTAAATCTCCCCGATCAATGTGAAACGCCACACCGGAGAACGGCACAGACTTGCGGCCAGCCATACGTTCTACGAGCATATTGCTGGATATTAGTGGATTGATGATACGCAGTCCAAACACAGGATCAGTGAATATTGCAGATGCCGGTGTTGACGGCGTGGAGTCATTGCGAGCTGGTTGCTTAACGGGCTGTTGGAAAGAGCTGCTTACCAACGACTGCCGATGTACTGGCTTGTGTGGATTTTTCAGATGACATGGTTGTTCTTCTTTGTTGCTTGCATTATTATTTGCTGAATTCGCTTTTAGCACCGAATCGACTTCGCGCGCTACTTTCGTATCGTGTGCGGCCTCACGTTGCTGCTTCAGCTTTTTATTGATGTCACTTCCGTACTGATTATACTTGCGTTCTAAAAAATTCTTCACCTCTTCGTCATCCGATGAATCCAAATCTTCAGTTTTTGCGGCTTTTTCTGCAGCTTTTAGCTCAGCAGCTGGCAATTCATAACTAAATGCATCCGCAAAGCTGCTGTCATCACGCAGGCGTGGCACAGCATTTTCTAAGGTAGGTGCTACTTTTCCTGCAGGATTTGTATTTGGCTCGGTTTCTTCTTCATCCAAATCACACAATAGTTTCTCCAATGCCATCACCTCAGCATCACCCTCAATAGATATATCCCCTTCTTTAGTATTATTGGCCGGACTCATGTCGCTCAGTTATTGGGTCAACAACAAATCCAAATTGATTTAATTGATTTGGCTCGTTACGAAAACAAAACACCGACTTTTCGCGCGCAATTTGTGTTGAATAGTGATGAGTTGAAACAAATAAATGCGCGGCACTTGCCTTGCTAGGGCTGCAAAAAAACAACTGTAACGAATCGATCGACAAAGATTCATATTGCATTTGGACTGTGTAATGGACACCTTTATCCGCAATACGTTTTGCATTTTACAACACCCCTCTCATATTCTATGAACTTATATTGGTTTGGCCTAAGGCGTAGTGTATTCGCTGTGGACAAGTGCCCACCCATTATTTGCTATTTGTTTCACTCTGGTTTGGCTTATTTCGGAGTAGATTCCATGGGCGAATTTCTCATTTTTGATAAGCCTTTTCTGTTTCTTCCTTAACAATATGCCACTTCTTCTTTTGGTTTACTTGGTTCAAACGAAACAAATGAAATGAAATGGGTGCGAATGGAAAATGGCAAATACAAATGCTAATAAATAAAATTTCACTTCAAAGTTACTTGATCGTGTTGTTGCATTTTTCGTTCCTTTGAGAGAGACTGAAATGCATTCGTACAGATCTCTAATTTATAAATTACAATAGATGTCAGCCATAATTGAAAATATAAATTGCTGAAAAGATTCTTAAAAATGGCCAAAATTGTGGCTTTTGTGGCTGTAAGTCTGCAAAATGGTCAAAAACAGACAGGAAATCAGTAATTTGGCAACACTGAGCGTGATTGCCATTCACCGTCGTCGTCGGCTCTCAATTTGTTCAATCAGGCAGGCTACGTGATTTTTGTGAAATATTTTTGTTAAACGCAACAAACTACAACAAAAATAAGGAAAAAATAGGAAAAAACGTCGTCTGGTGCAACGGGAGTATATTCCCACGCCTACGTCGTACTCTTTGCTGCAACAACTACAGCAACAACAACAAGAATTGCCTGCCTACAAGTGACGTCGTCGGTTTGACGCTTTTAATAAAAAGTTGCGACCGCTGCTACTGCCGCCTTCTCGCCTTTGCTGTTGCAATTTGCAAATAATACTTTGTCAAATATTTTAAGTCCAAAAGGCATTCAACAATAGAGGTTCGCGCAAAAAATACATTTATATATATATCAAGTTTGTTGTGTGTGCTTCGAAATAATTAAGGTGAGTGCTTTACAACCCACATACACAATGAGTGTTGTGTGTTCTTCAACTTGCAAAAACTTGCTATTAAGCCGATCTGCGACATGTGCGAGTTCATTGATTCTACTATTTTAAAGAACGATCAATCGTGCTGTAGCTAGTTATTTTATGTGTTATTTGTTTAGAATAATAATAGTCTACAAGCAATACAT
>JBAMBP010002574.1:0-31873 GCA_037044515.1 Phortica magna
TATTTTGTGCGCTTTTTTATAATAATTTCATATACTCACATTCATTTTTCAACATCAAATGAGAGCGCGTTGTCCTGTACTTTGTGCTTGTATGTTTCTGTGTGTGTGTGTGTGTGGGAGTGCGAGTGCCTGTGAGGGGCTGTAACAGGGTTGGGCGCACCATCATTGGCGGGTGAGCAAGCAGGTCGTTAGCGCTAAATGATGTTGTTGGTGGTGGGTGGCGAATATATTTTTATGTAACTAATTTTTCATGTGGTTGTTGTTATTGTTGTTGTTGCTGCCACAGCCAATGGTTCCATTGGCAGCGATGGTGGTGGTGGTGGCGGTGATGATGATGGTGGGTTGCTGCTGCTGATAATGACGTTGTTATCCTGTAAATCCACAAAGAATGAGTCATTTTATATGAGAAAAATCACGACGTGCTGCCAACGTCGCTGCAGTCGACGCCGCCGTCGCTGCTGCGAATCGAGCAAATATTGCAACATTTTTTGACTCGGCTCGGTTCAGTGAAGTTCAGTTGAGTTTGACTGTTGCAGGCGAAAGGATGTGCCCAAATAAATCGTGAAAATCGCAAAACAAAAAGTATCTTGCAAAATTGTCTAATCTTTGCCGACGGCTACTTTTCCGACAAATAAAGTGTACAAATGAATATCAACAAAAAAAACACAACAAATAAATAAACAAGTGAAATAAAATAATATATGAAATTCGAGTGATAAAGATTTGTGTATTAACAATATTGCATTACAAAAGGAATATCATTTAAGTCATTTTTGGACAGAGGTAATTTTCTTTAATATTTAAATTTTTGCCTTAAAGTAGGCAACATTTTTTTTTATTAATTTAAACAACTAATTTTTTTCTCCGTTAAAAAGCCGTCGGCAAAAATTTTAGACTTCTTTTCTTGCTCTATTATTTGTATTATTTATATTCATTATCCATTTGTATCTATAACTATTAGAGCTTTACAAAAACCAGCCAAAACAACAAGCTCAAATTGAATGCAACGTCTAACGCAGTTGAAATTTAAAGTATTTACCATATTTCACACCTGCAAAGTCAAAGCAAAATAGCTTTGCTACCAAAGTATCTGACACATGCACATTATGTGTCTAAGTAGCTCACATAGTTCAGTCTGCAGATGAGGTATTTCCGCACTCAGCCAAGACACAGACAAGTTGCAAGACCGAAATGAAGTGACAAAGTCTCAATGAAGTATCAAATTGCCAGAAGTGGACAATTGTGCTACTTAACAATTGTAATTGCGACTTGTAAGGGACGCCGAACATCGTGCTTGTGATATATGTATATGTATGTGTGTGTTCAGTGCATGAGTGGGTGTCAATAGCGGTAGAGGAGTTGCTTAGAGCATTCATTCATTTAAGCTTAGCATGTCCAAAGATTTGAAGACTTATGCACCTCATAAATGTTTGTAATTCTTATTGTGAGACATGCATACGTTTATACTTTACACAGCCTTTAAAGAAATGCATAAGTATTTCGTATAAAGTAAATTTCTTTAACTGAAAACAAGAAAATGTAAACCAGTAAAAGTTGCTTTCATTATAATAGTAATGCTGCTTATGATGAAGTGTACTCCTCATGTTTTTCCGGTTGCCTTTCATAATCCAAATTGACCAAAATTGTTCTGATTTTTAGCTGACTTTATATGAGTCAAAATTCTTTGTATTTGAGCAATATCCGTTATAAAAAAGTAAAACCATCTCGAGATCTTACCTTGAAAGTTACAGTTATTCCATGCCAAACAATTTTGTGTTTTTCCAAATAGGTTTTATTCTGACCAAACACTACTATTTTTTCTTAACGCAAATGTGGTTTTAAATTGTGCCTTAGAATCTGATTGAAAACAGAAAAATGATTTTTTATTATATTTATTAAATAAAATACATAATTAAATTTAAGTATGTTTACTATAGTAAGAGCTGCTGTCTACGGGTAATGGGTTGCCGAAACTTTTTTTCTAAATGGAGTAACAAAATGTGTAATGCATTCAATTTTCCAATGAATTATTTAAATAAATTAAAGACCTTTTGTTTAATGGATGTTTGTTGGCTTTGCATTTAAGTAACTGAAAAAAACTGACGCAAATTCAATTGCAGACATTTATTACTGTAATATCGATTTAATTATATATTTTAACTAGTTTTGGAAGTGATAATTTGACAGACATGTTCACTTCTCTTTACATAGAGTTCTGTTCGCAGTCTTCTTCCCAGGTTTTGACTTTTTCAACGAAGACTGTTTTTAATTGAATCATTACCTTTTGTGGCCAATACGCATTTAGCCATATTAAATTTCAGCCAAGTTAGCGTTTTATTCAACAAACATTTGCCTTTGGTTACGCCTGGTTGATTTTCACTTAATTGTCGCTCCTTCGAAACAAAAGCCTCAAAGAAAAGTAATGGCAAAGGGAAAACAAGATATCAAATTCACGCATTGGCTTGTGTGAGTCGCCAGCATTTCATTCATTGCAATTAACATTTCTTTGCTCTTTAAACCAACAGGTACATCGTACATTGACCGCCGCCAACGGCAGCTGCGTGGAGAGTCCGTCCAATTGTCCGCCTGAAGTAACAACAGCAAATCACAAAAATACAAGCGACAAACGGTAAAGAGACACAGAGTTGGCAACAACGTACCAAGAAGAATATAGAAAATAAGCTGAGCAACAGTAACAAAAAAGCAACATGTTACAGAATCCTTCGAAATATCATACGAATCCTTTGTCACACTTCCTTGCATTGCATAACTCACAAGCCACACATAATGGCATCGGTGTTACTGGTGTTAGTAATGTTCAACCACATACGGCAGTTGCAGCAGCTGCAGCGGCGGCAGCAGCAGTGGCGGCCACAGGTCAAAGTTCATATCACAATGCAAGCAGTGTGCTAGCTAATCAACAACAGCAACAACATCATCACCATCAACATAACCATCATCATCATCAACAACAACAACAACAACAACAACACAATCATCAGCAAAACGCACATAATCGTCAACAGCAGCAACAACACGCACACACACAGTCACAGCAGCAAGCTGCCGCTACAGCCACCGCAGTTGCAGTAGCCGCCCATCAGCACCACCTACAACAGCAATCGAGTGCGACGTCGCACGCGCATATAATCGATACTGCGCATACCTCCCTCGATGTGGGTAAGTCATTCACAATTGCCGCCATTTTGGGTCTGCAAAAGAGCGCAATCGAGCATCAACGTAAGGAATACAATAATGCGATTAATTTGTCGCTTAATGGCGGCAGTTGCGGTGGCATTAGTAGCGATGAAGACATTAAAGAACATACCAATTTAAATAATAACAACGATATCATAAGTAACAACAACAACACCAGCCACAACAGCATTAAAGTGTTCACAAACAATTCATTTGGCAACAGTATAAATAATTTCAATTGTGATAGCAGCAACAGTATAGCCTTAGTCAATCGCTACTTGCCAACGGCGCCGAACAATGGCAATGTTGCTGCATCATTTGTCGCACATCATCATCAACAACAACAACAACAACAGCACCAACAACAGCAGCAAAATGTTCGTGCGAATTCATTCGCTGCAGCGGCTGCAGTGGCAGCTGCGGCCGCTGCCAGTGCTGCGCCCTCGGCTCTGCAAAGTCTCCAACAGTTGCATCAGCAACATGCGCAACAAGCGACATTGTCTTTCCAGCGCGAGAAGCTAAAAGCAGGTAAGTCTATTGCTCAAAATCAAAAAAAGTGTCAATCAAATAAGTATTGTTTTGATGTGCCGCAGAAACCTCCAAGAAAAACTCACTCAAAAATAAACGGGTTCGTACAATTTTCACGCCGGAGCAATTGGAACGTTTGGAGGCTGAATTCGAGCGTCAACAATATATGGTCGGACCGGAGCGTTTATATCTGGCGCACACATTGCAGCTAACAGAGGCGCAAGTAAAAGTCTGGTTTCAAAATCGACGCATAAAATGGCGTAAGCATCATTTGGAAATTACACAACAACGTTTGGCGCTCATACGCCAAAGTCAATTGCCGTCAGCTGGTGCAAATGTCGGTGTAGACGGTGGTAATACGCTAGCAACGCTTGCAGCGACGACAACGTCTTCGATTACCGCCGCATCAACGCCGAGCATTGAAGACAACGAAGACAGTAAACACGATGTCGATTTGCATCCGTTAAGCGGCGCTGGTTCCGAATCGGATCTGTCGATTTGCAATGATTCTTTAGATGGCGACAGTATTATCGACGGCAATGGAGAGGACACGTAAGCCGTGTCATAATGGATAGATTTAACTTGTATATAAACATTTGTCATTAAGAAAGCGGTACTCAAATATCTGACTTTGTCTGGGTAGAATGTCGATAAATATTTAATTGAAATGCCGGCTTGCAAGAGCTTGTTTTACAATTATTGTAAATACATAAAGATAATATTGTTAATTATATATTATTGTAAAAATAAAAACAAAAGCATTACACATTATCACATATCAAAGATCCATCTCACATATTTTACACTTTTTTTCCAGAAAGGCTCCATAAAAGAAAAAGAAGTGTATGCGACTAAATTGTGATTGACTTGAACCATTAATCAATTAAAAAATATTTCTAATTCGTTACTTGTGCCGTCTGTGCTCTTCTATCGTAACAAGAAAGATGCACTACCTCTCCGCTCGGATAACGTACAAAGGCACTTTGATTCGCAAAACGTTTCTTGCACTCCGGACAGACACTAAACTCAGAAATTTCAAACGATTTATTTTCTTCTTCGTGTATCGCGGCCTCTAAACGCATTATCTCTGCTTTAAGCAAGCCCTCCATAACCTGCAAATGATTACTTTGCGCGATTTGTGTGCGCAAAGCCTTGTCCAAATAGGCTTTTAATCGATACAATTTCATGTCATCGGGTAAATACTGTAAAAGATACAGAAATTATATATGATCATACTCTTAAATTGGGCGTTATGTAAAATACGTCGGATACTAACCAAAAAAACTTCGCTTGGATCGATTTTTACTGCATATTTGTTCAGAATTACCAAAGCGATATCTTCATTTGGTTTCACAAATTCTGGATGGATTTTCACCCCTTCATATGGCGGCTGATTAAGTGGACTCAGGATAATTTTCAATAGCTTTACAAAAATATCATTGTCATCATCATAGTTCGCCTCACAATAACTCATAGCCTTTTCCACATCGCCGAGTATTTGAACATAGACGGCCAACGCTTTTTCGTGTTTTTTAAGCCGTCCCAGTAAAAGGGTTCGCTCTTCGAACAACATGTTTGTGGGGAAATCCTGAAGCACAACATCCGGTGAATAATTGATCGAATTTTGGAGAAAATCGTAGAGCTTTTTTCGATATTCTTTTAATGCTTCTGTAGACCCACTGGAGTTGTGAAAATGACGTCATTAGCATTTTTACTAAACTGATTTTAATATTACTTACCCATCTCCACAATCCTGCATTAACTGCTGAACTCTTTCACGATATTGTTTGGCTAGCACATTGTGTATAAGTGTATTTGTATCACCCCACTCATTAATAATATGCTCCAAATACTGTATAACCATGGATTTATGCTTACTTATCAAAAAATCAAGTACATTTGCTCGTGGCAAACTTTCTACTTCAATTAAGTCTTGCGTAAATATGCGGAAGCCATCTTCCGGATGTTTGGCCAGAACCCAATCTGCAAACTCAAAAATCAATGGCAAATGTGAAGAACCTAATTCCTGTAGATAACGCACAGTGCGCTCGTGACCATAAAGGCTTGATAATTCCACGTTTGCTTGTGCCTGCAAAAGTTCCAACGCTTTCTTATGTTTTCCATTTGTTTGATAGAGAATGATGAGCTCTGATATTTTGTCGTATTTTTTTAACATTTTCTCTGATTCCTCCAAATGGCATTGGTTCAAACGCAAAAGTGGCGCTACAAGTGAATCATTAGTTTGAAGATAACATTTCAAAAGCGTAGTGTCAATAATGGAAAGTAGTGATTTCGAAGTGCTTTTTGTGTCTCGAAGCTTTACCACTTCCTTTTGGCGAGCCAGAGCAAGAAATTCAATCAAGGCCATTAGCGCACATTCGAGTTCTTTATCTTCGAGTTGAGATGCTGACACAGGTGGTACAGTGGCATAATCGCTTTGAGGTTTTTGATCTGGCAGCAAATTTGGAAACAACCGTATAACATCGTAGGGATCCGCTGCACCTTTCTCAAATTCCTTCATGGCTGCCGAAAATTGTTTATTATCGAATAACTCTCTCGCATAACGCATATGTATTTGCCGTATTGTTTCTAATCTCAACTCATCTGGTTCATCGGATACTTGCTGCAAATGAAATCAATATTAGTACTCAGATGGGTTTTGTTCTTTCGATCTTATAAGTATCGTACCGATAATTCAATTGCTAATTGAAACATTTTCTTTTGCAACAGCTGTTGGCGTTGTGTCGGTATGTCCACCATACGTATGCACCATAACTCTGATGTTCCCGCCGCAAATATTATGCCTTTGTGCGACCGCACAAGAAATTTTATTTTACTTAGTTCTGGTATTGTTTGTATCAGCGTGTCCTTATTGGCTCCGTGACTCACAAAACTCCGCACTTGAATACTATTTGCTACTCGGCCAATAACATAAGGCTCATCCCAAACTGAAAATAATTAAAACAAAATCAAATTATTGGGATAACGTATAGTTTTGAATTTTGACCACTTACCTATGCCTAATAAAGGGCTTGGCCAGCACAACGGTTTCAGAACATTTTTGGCAGCTACTCGGGACACTGCTGCAATTGCTTCGGCTGCTTCCTTATCACCATTCTTGACAGAATCATTCTTCTTTTCATAGTCTTTTGTGTTGATTGCAACAAGAAACTCATCCTTAGACACTCCAAGTATATTTTTACGTAATGGACAAATACATGGATCCACACTGTGAGATGATGATGTTATAATAAGATCATGCTTTATCGCTTGCTTCGCGGATATCTAAGGCAAAATATGTATTAATTAATGAAGGTCAAATGGTTGTATCCATACTCACATCAAAAAGAACGTATTCATCTTTGTAGCCCACACAGACAAAATCATCGACAAAAGAAAGCGCTTTAGGCACATCCTTCAGATCGATACTGCACGATGGTGCGACGAGCTCATTTGGCTTCCAATAATAAAATTCAAGACGACGCTTTATGGCACAACAAATACGAATAACGGTGGCAGTTACACCAGATGTTGATTTCGTCGTCTTGACATCGACAGCAAATAGACTGCATCCTTTAGTTTGCACCGAACTGTGTATGAACGCAAAATTTATTTCTATTCGGCTTATATCACAAACATGTATCATGCTATCGGTTAACACGAAAAGCAAATTCTCTTCAGGAACAACTTTCATTTGAGTTATGGCTTTCTTGCTAAAATTTTTATTGAACATGAGCATATCAACAGCGGCATTTTCATCTACGGAGTACATAATCAATTGCCCACTCCGTGTGCCTAGTATGACATGGTTCCCTATGGGCGTGTAAATATGTTAGTAAAAGCCAGTAAATTATTCATGTAGTTTAAAATATGGCTTACCGTAAGCCGCTATAGACTCAATTTGAACTCCCTGTTTCAGAATGGAGTGTACATTGTAGCCTTGATTCATTGTGTTTTTATTTGATAAACTAAATAATGGTGTAAAGTTTTAAATTGTTAATTTTCAACAGGCAACCCGCTGAATCGTTCCATCGGAGATCAGCTGCAACTGCAACCAGCTTGCCAAGAGCTGCCACATACATAAACACTGTCTCAAATTGGCCAATTCATATAGTAAATTACATCAATTACATTCATATAGTAAACTACTGCTTAACTGCAATTCAATCAAAAAATAATTTGCTTACTTTTTTTTTAAATCCATACAGAGTATAATTAATGTATAAACAATTCAAATGTTTATTCTTTTGTGACAGCATCTGGCAACAATTGGTACTGAGAAGAAATACAAAAACAGCTGTTTTCTTTCTCTCTCTTTAATTGCAGCAGTGACGTCGAAAATATTGTATTTCAATAATAAACAGAAGTCAACAAATTACTTATTATTAAAAAATAAAATTTAAATAGTAAAGTTCTACACTCTTCTGTTTTTCCATAAAAAAACAAATAAAAGTATTTTACAAAGTCATCAGCTCTAACTTAAATTACATATTTATGTATGAATTTCACTTGAACGTCATTTTATTCCGCAAACATAAGCTATTTGAACCCCTTGTTGACTTAATGTTTTGGAAGCGCCTCTGTCAGCAGTTTTGGATTACCAATTGTTGTCATTATCGGAAGTTGCACTCGACAGATTTATTTATCATTTTCTATTGTGTTGAATCGCACGCAGTGGACAAGTTACTCACAATGTAAAGTCTGCCTTTAATACACAAAAGCACTTATCAGCAAAATCCAGCTTGATTCAATTGAAAAAACCAGAAGTAATATTGAACAACAATCTGAAATACAAATACATGTAAGGGAATTCAGCCCGTTTAGAAGTTTAAAGTCGATTCTTGTAAGCAATGAACTGAGAAAAAGAAGAGGAATTTCACAAAAATGGAGCAAAGTAAAAATATTGATGAAGTACAGCAATATTTGGATCTTTTACCAAGCAAAGAGCAAGAACTTTTCAAGGTTGGTATAATAAAATCCATTTTTTTTATTAAAACTCCGTGCTAAGTCGTGCCATTTCAGAATTTCCTATCTTGTGTAAAGGCAAACGGGACCATACAGAACTATCATGACCAACTACAACGCCTACTCGTGGTGAGACCATATCCAATACTACAAATTCTCTCAATAAATTACCACAAATCAGAGTTTTACATTGTTGATATAATTGCGGCTGCATTAAATGAGTTGTTACAAGTTAATGAAGACTCATATACGCCACAATTCATAAATTTCCTTGCAAACTTTCCACTGAAAGTTTTAGATTCAGCGAAATTGCAACTGGCGTTACTTAAACGACTAACACGTACGCCGGTGACGATAGATTTTCAACTAGCGCTATTGGCACGCACAGATACCCAACTATTAGAATCATTTCGAAAGAATTTGCAGCATTCATCACAAGATTGTAGATACTGTTTGCCAAGCAAAGAATTTGTACTCTATCATGCCTTAAAAAACAGACAACATTTTGTACCGCTCATATGCAAACAGTTAAAGGATTTTAACGCCATTAAAGACGTCGCTGTGCGAAACAATTTGCTCATACTTAAGCTTGCAGAAGAGTTTTCGATAGGAAACCAAACTCTCGATTTCATTGGTATTATCAGCAAGACTTTAAGTTTCTTCAATGTCAAAGATACGTCTGGCGATCTGCGCGAAATACAACAATATTTTTATGCTGACTTCCAACGACTTAGTTTAATATTAGAATTCCTGCAGCAATATCCAGATATATTTAAAACCATTAAAGTATCTACATTGCTTAAAGCTACAGGAGTGCTGGAATTGCTTTATGAACACAACATTGATGCGAGGTTAGTTTTAATTAAAATATTCGTAACCCAAATCTCTAAGCAATCTCTTTCTTAGCTATGACGATACACTGCGATTGATAGAGTCTACTTACCGATGGCAGGAACAGGTTTCCGCTCTGACTTGCATTCGTGACAAAGAATTAGAGACACTCACTTATTATAAGGCACTTTGCCTTGTTTATGAGATAATTACTAATGATAATATCGACCAGCTTTACTCGCGTACGCTTCATCAATTACATGGATTACTACGTCAAATACGAAACTTGATCATACTTTGTGATATTATCGAGGACATTTTCCAAATGATATTTCTGCGTTGGGAACAATTACATGAAAGCAGCAATGAATCCATCAAATCTGGACGAACAAAAGCAAGAAAAGGTAATAATATGCTCAGCTCTGATGATGATTATGATGATGATGAAGTCGCAAAAAAAACCCCTTGCCCAATTTTGTTACGACAGACCAGTTGTCGTCATGGCTTCATTTGTCGTGCATCAGCGATTAAAAGCATATTTAGCTTTCTCAAACTCTATGTGACCAAAAAACTACATTCGGAAGACTATAAGATTGCAAGTGAACACCTTCAACTACGCTTTCAACGCATTGTCGATATTATTTGTGAAGCTTTATGGAAATATTCGATACTCGAGAAGGTCGATGAGTCATTGCAAAAAGCTGGTGGTAGCACAATACACCAAACACTTGCACCTGAAGAGCTTTTGCAACTGGTTCAAATGCATTCCGATTTGCTGGATAAGACCTCCAGTGACGATGATAGTCGAGAACGCTGCAATTATGCTAGTCTATCGCGTCGTAAGGCTAAAAAGCGACGAAGAGCGACCATAAGTGGGCCGATTGCCACACAAAGTAGATTAGGCAACGAAATTGTACTAGAACAATCTCGTGCCAAGGCGGAGGAAAATAATTCACTTGCCCAACTCCAATTGCGTAATCTGGTATCACGTATATCGGATCGCTCTATTATACCGAAAATGTTGTCGACACCAGAAAACTTGGCAATTATGGCATTGGCGCTGAAGAATTTCAGCGATGTTAAATACATAATCGAAGTAAGTATTTTTAATCTACCTTCATTAAAATTTGATTTATTATTTTATTTTTACAGACTTTTCATTTGCAAAACACTACACTCAATCGAGATCTACATTTTGTAGAGCAACAGCAACAGATCAAGCAAAAACTTTCTACAATATATGTCAATTACATGCAACAGGAAGCTGCTCAATGCCGTAGCAGCTCTTGTGAACCACTTGCTACAGTTGAACAAATCAGAAATGTAGCAGCTCGGGGCTTCGAAATGTCCAAAATCATAAGTGTAGTAAATAATTTCGCTCAAGAACATAAAATAAATCAGAGCACAGAGTTGCAGCAACTGTTGCAGAAATTCAGTAACAATGGTCAATATGACTTTTTGATAGAATATGAGGAGCGCAATTTAAATGCAGTTATTATATTGGATTTGATCATTAATCTTCCGCTAAATCGTGAGATAACAATGCACCTTTTAACAGTCATGCGCCGTCAGCAACTTATTAATAGAGAAACGACATTGAGATCAATCGCAACGGCAAAGCCTCAATTAGTCAGGGAAAAATCGCAACTACCACGGGATATTGGACCTATGACATTCTTGGATAACCTGTGTGAGTGCATGCGTTTATTCGAACAGCACAAACGAGTTAAGATCTCACTAAACGAACTGCTTTGCAATAATTCCTACCCACTCAAACCAAGTAAACTCGAAACACAATTGAATCGCGAAACAATTTTTAAAACTGTTTACAATAAACAACCATCGGAACTTAGCAGCTGCGAAAATCTAAAAGCCAATGTCATATTATTTCAACTATTGAACTCCAAGCAAAAGTATTTTTCACGTTTTTGTGCATATGTTTTCCAATTGGCTCGTTTACTGCAGTTGCGTGATCCGAATTTGGTGTATCATACAAGTGAGTTGCTTAAGCAAGATCCATACAATGTAATTGGCGAACTGATATATGAGTGCAATATGACGCCGCTGGAAATTGAGGCCAATGTTAGTGCACTTAACTTAAATCTAGTCCATGTGATTGCACTTAACATTTGCCCTGAGATAGCTGGAAGATTACGTGCGCATGAACGTGAATACCATCTACAAGTTACCAAACAAAAATTGGAAGCTATATACAATTATATAGCTCAGCACAATAAGCTATTGGCTTTTCTTCTACAGAGCATACAACAACATGAATTCCCGCTGTCAAATAATTATGAAATCAATGCTTCAGCCTTAGCAAATCTCATTGAACTTCCAAGTTTGGCGACATTAGCGCCCATGTACAACAACAACAAAGTAATCGCCGCGCTTTGTGCTGATCGCTTAAGCATGCGCACCTTTGAACAGTTGACTGATAAACGTTTACAATTAGAAGTACTGTTGCTCGTTGAAAGCAAGCGCGGTAAGAATAAAAAAGATTATACAAGAAAAAGATGATTCACCTATATTTTTATTATATTTTATTTTTTTCAGATTCAGTGAAAAAGCGCATCAACAATTTAATTAACGACCTCATTCAGACCGATTCAAAGAATATAGTATTTGCTGATCGCATTAACGACGTCAGTCTGCGTGCTAAACTGTTGCATGAGAACTTCACAAAAATATCGACAACAGGCCTGGCGAAAGAACTCATTGAGTGTACGCTGCAAGACAAGCATGCTGAACGTGATATACCAGCGAATCTCAGACAGAAACTAGAAAATACGCTAGCCGACATAACCATCTATGCAAAGGTCTCTGCAGTGTTAAAATTTGAAACATGGCCGCAGGCTTATGACTTTGGACGAAAGACACCCAATGCCATATTCAAGAAACTGTTGGAATTGCAACTTTATTCGCTATGCTATAAATGGTGCAATGTTGTGCATCTAGCAGAACGGTTTTCTACACAGCAAAACATTCTTTTGGCCACTTTGCTGGACGCTTTGCTCGAGTTTGATGATGACCGATGTGTACTAGAAGTCGATAGTTATTTATTGAAAATATTGGAAACTTTTCCAGTGCCGGCGTGTGTAAATTTTCTAGATACACACAAAGATAAATTTCGTTCCTTAAGTCTACTGAATTACTCCGTTAATTTTCTGCTTTGTCATGCCCGGGATCCGACAAGTTTCAAAAACTACAAAATCTCTTTGAGTATTTTCCAACAACTAACACTAAAGGAGCGAAAAAGCTTTTGGAATTTGCTGCGCTATCCACTCTTAATAATCGAACAGCTTATCATGAATGCAAAGTTTGAGATACTCAATAAGGTCATTAACGCCGTACGCGCTACTCTTATGGAGGAGAAAAATGCGCTTCCAATGTGTGCCTTCTGCTTTGATAAACGTGGCAATATCTACGATATACATAGCAAGACCTCACCGCAAAAGGTGCGTTTTCAGCTGGGTAAACATGTGGACAACTCGGCTTTTATTTTGCTCAATTTTAATTTATACCAAAAGAATCATATTATCAGGAATGAATGCATCGATTTGCTATTGCGTATTTATGCCACAAAAGCATTGGATTACCAAATCTCAGATATACATTCATTTTCGGAACAAATTTCACAAACGACCGATATGCAGATGTCGCTAGATTCGCTGTGCGGTGCATTTCAAATGCCTAACTTGGCGCCACAACGTGAGGAATGGGTGCGTGATGAGGAGGCCACACATTGTATGTGTTGTCGACGTGCTGCGTTTACCATGCTAATGCGGCGCCACCACTGTCGCCGTTGTGGACGCGTCGTTTGTTTTGCATGCTCCACGCATCGAATGCGTATCCCAGAACTGTATGAAGAGGTTGAGGTGCGCGTCTGTAACGATTGCCATGAACGTAGTAATGAAGAAGCCACAACTGAAAAAGGAGAAAGTTCTTCGCCTGAGAAAAGCTCAAACACATTGGGCCGTGGTGCCTCTAGGCAACGTGCAAAAGATTCTTATAAATGGTCTTTAAGTGGTAACATCACACACGATAAGTTGTTGCGAGAGGAGTTCTGTTACGAACATGCACCCAGTGTGGCGCTTAGCTTGTCCATATTGAATTATCATTTAGGACACGAAAAGTATGTCGATTTATTGTTATATCATTGTCGTAAACTTGAAATGTTGATAGTACCAAACCCGGAAGTGGACTACGAACTCGTGGCAAAAATGATGAATTGTTTGGCTGTCGCCGCAAAGGTAAAAATAAATTAATTCAAGTAATAGTAGAATATCAATATAATTTTTACTTAAAGGTACGCGGTGCTCCTGCAGATGTTGAATCTATACGAGAACACGCTGAAATTATAATCTCCGTTGTTCAACATGGTTGCGAATCTTTAATACCACCGGGCCCGCTGGATTTGGCAAAGTTAGCAGACTCTTTGGTGCAAGCAGAGCATTGGTCACTGGCTTTGGAAGTGCATTTAAAATGTGGCTTCCCAACTGCAGGTGTAAGAGCTGCACACGGTCTGGCCTGTCTGCGCGCAGGCTGTTATGATACTGGTTAGCATATCAATCATATATTACATGTAATTACTTATTCCTAAAAGTGTTTTTTACTACACAGCACGAGAAAAATTCTCTCACTGCATGACACGTCTAAGCGATGATCACACAATTCACATGATTTACAACATCCTCTTCAATACTACACCAAACGACACTAATGATAATACAAGTTCGTCACGTGACATTCCATATATTAGGCGGCCACAACGTGGTCCACCACTACTGCAAGAGATATTAAAATTAATATCGGTTATACCTCAAGCTAAAACACAGCCTGAGACGCTGCAGCGTGCCTCACTCATACGCAACTCGAACACTTCACTTGCCTCTCTATTCTCTCGCCGAAAAGAACCATACGTAGTGACACCTTTGCACGAGCCCGCACTCAATATTCTAAACTCCCTGGCAAATCTAAAACACATTGCAAAAGGCAATTATGCTGAGTGCGTCGCTCATGAGCCAAATGTTATAAGCAAGCGAAGTTTATCTCGTGGCTTTGAGGAATCTATGCATTACTTATTGAATTACGGCTCACATGCAGACATATTGCAATTTTTAATGAATCAACAGGAATTTCTGGCAGCTTTAAAATACTATCAAGTGCAACACCTCGATGTGGAACTTTATGTCCACCATGTCTTTATGTTTGCTTTGCGAATTGGTCAATTATCATCGCTTATAGAACTCATGCAAAACATCGATGATAGTCAATTTTCGGTCTGGCGAGCAACATTAATGCAGACTTGTGCTTATCTGGAGAAACAACAACATTTGAATGCGTTGTATCAACTTCAATTGTTGCTCAAAGATCCGGTTCGAGCCAGCATGACATGTGTAAAATTTTATTCTATGCATTGCGAAAATTTTCAAAAACTCCATGAGAATGCTCAACATCTGCGTAATGCACACTTACATTTGCAAACTGAACTCGAATTGTCACAGTGGGAGAATAGTAATCTGGAGCAACAAACACGCCGGAAAAATTCCTTTGGTCGTCGACGAGCGAGTAACGTAAGCTCGACCTCATCTCTAGGGGCAAGTTTTGCAATGCAAATGGATGCACGCAGTCTTAATGGACACATTAACACAATACTACGACAGTTAGACGTCGCAAAATTTCTTGCTGAATGTGAACAACAAGAATCAAGTAATGGGACAGCAGAAAAGGGACCTAATACGTTAAAGATATTAAAACAGGTATATTATTGATACTGTTGCTTATACTACCGAACTAACACAATTTATTTGTTCAACTAGATACGTCTCGAATCACAACGTACGTTGTTGCCTACACTCTTCGAAGGGTCACAGGATAAGATACAGCTCTCTATACTGTGTTTGCTTTGCGGTCGAAACATTGATGAAGGGTTTGGCTTGGTGTACAGGTAAATATATCATGATCAACATAAAATACCTTTTTTAGTGACCAAAATCAATATGCATTACATTTAGGATCATACAAGACTACAAACTTCCCTCTATTAAAGTATTTGGTGGCACTGCAAAATATTTAGCACGCAATCACCGTCTTCCCGATGTTGAGAAACTTTTGAACTGCATCACAACTAATAAGAACACATCTACGCGAGAAATCGATGAGCTCTTATCAATCGCCATCAATTCCGCAGTAAACACACATGAGCCAGAAGTTAAGACTGCACTCAACAACCTGGCGTGGAAAATTAACAGTGTGGATTTGCGTATCTCAAGTCACATTTTTATTGGTCAATTAAAATCAGCATATCTACTTGCCCACAAGTACGATCGTTTGGGAGATATACGAAAAATTTTGCGTCAAGCAGAGCTGACAAATCAACTGCACATCAAAAAGTTATGCGAAAAAAAATTGAATATAAATACAACGCCGGCATTGCCGGCGCCACCACTGTGATATCAGAAGAGCAGCCAATATGTATATTAATCTCTACCATTTAAGCCAAATATATTCGAGCCGAAACGCCAAAAATCACAAAATAGTATTTTGTATGCGTTTTTTTGAAAATACTATTTCCCTTTTCATCAACAATTTTTATGATATGAGCAGCTTAAATTTTTGGACTTTGAGTGAATATAACTTCTGAACAAAGATCGGCTGTCATCGAAGCTGTGCTGAACAGTATAAGCATTTGGGGCACTATCTCCTCGATAACAATTCATCAGTCCAGTCAAAATCTGGCTTCAAGAAAAATCGTTGGAATACGTTTTATTTTCAACAAATTAATCACCATACTTCCCGGTATAATAATCGACTCAAAAGCCACCCAAACACTTTGGCGACTGCTTTGGCTACCAGCCTACCTCGTCAGATTTCAAGAAGATTAAAGACGATATTTCCTAAAAGAGTTCCGCTTCGCCGTCTTAAACTTTTTTAAATGCAGAGGTAATCTCACATCATCTGTATGGTTTGCTTTGGCAGTGCGAATGCCCCTTTGTAATGATAAATGACATAGTTTGTCACTTAAAGTGAAGATTTCATAGTTAAAAAACTTGGAATCTCTTTATCTATCCGTAATTAATAGAAATTGAATATGATTTTTTTAAACAACTGAAAAAAAAGTATTGGGTAAGTAAATTTTCGATATTGTAAACCATTATTCTCCAAAATTAGAATGTTGCCAGACTCAGTCAACTCGAGTTAACTCGTCAATGTGAAACTGAAATTTCGGTCTCATTCCGGGGCACGGTAAAACTCGAGTTAACTTTACTCGGGGTTAGCCCTAGACTGTGAAATTGACCCTAAGTAAGCAACTTATTAACGAAAAGAAAAAACAACAATGTATAAAGTTAGATTAATAGATTGAAGTTTCACCATGAAAATTATATCCTATATTGTTAAACATAATATTTTAAACTTTGTTAATTTTCCTTTTTGTTGAGATGTCACATTACTTTGAAATTAAAAATGGTACTGATGAATTTAAGCTGTGTACCGCTGTAAGAATTAAAATTGTAATGATTCATTGTGAATGACTGAAGGTAAAAAGGAATACAGTGTTTCCTCGTTTAACGCGTTACTGCTATCATGCGAATTAGCTTGATTGCATGTTAGCGGCCATTACTATATTTATTACTTAAGACTTTTTTGTGAAAGACTTGATATTTTGCTATATTTCCTTCGTCAGTTTGACTATACATACATACATATATTTTATTTGTCCATGTTGAAGAATATCAGTTAACTGTATTCGAGACAATACTGTAGTTGAACTATGAACCAGAAAGGTAAGTAAGTAAAACAAACTAGATTGGTAAAAAATTAAACGTTTCTCCTATTTAGATATTGCAGACATTGTGCTCGAGGCCATCGAGGTATTCCTCAATCACATTCTTTACGTTCGTGAGGTGTATCCACAGCAAATATTCAAGAAACGCCGGGTGTACAATACACCAGTTTTTATATCAATTTTTCCGCCACTTAATTCGTATATATTGCAAGTTCTTAAAACAGCGCGAGAACTGCTGCGGAGCCAGGAACTCGAAAGCGTAGAGTTGTTGATCTACCGCAATGAATACCATACACTGGAGCGTTACATTTGCGAGATTAGCGAATTTGAAGGTTTAAATGGTGCGGAAGACTTGTACTTATTGCATTTTGAGGAAGAGCTTCGTAAAGCGCTCTACAAAGTTGCGGAGCGATTAAGCCAGTTAGTCAAGTTGCCCAACGATGCCAAGTTTAAAATCCAATTGCATACTACCCAATCAGGCTTTGTGCGTCTGAGTCACAATTCGCATTACCAAGAATTTCCATGGCTACAGGTGTCAAAACGCAATGAGCCCGATATGAATCAAATTTCTATATTGCCGCTAACCACAATTAATACTCTAGGTCTAAAGTTACAAGTTGAAGTTTAAAGTATTGAGTTTATAGCTATTTATTACAATGTGTAAGTAGTTTAAGCTTAAAAACACATCCAAACCAGCATACATACGTACAGCTTAAAGTAAACCTTGTCGTTTCAAATCGTCGAATGTCTTACGATTAACTACATTGCCTAAAGAATCCTCGAACTCCTCTTCTTGATCGGCCACCCAGCGTTCGCTTTGCTTCTGCGATTTGAGTTTTTCCCATAGTGTAATGGCATCTTCGATTTGCGTTACATTGGCAAAATGTGCAGTGTTGGGAATGCCAAGACACCGCATGCCGTGTGCGTGGCGCCATTCAGCAAAGTGACGTTGAAATGCTTTTGGTCCTTTATATGTGAAGTTACCACAGATCTCACAATTGTAGCTGATATTTAAACCATGCAATTTGTAGAGCCAATACGGAATTGGTTTACCATCCCAGCCAAGAGGCAAGTTTTTCGGATTGTAGGGCACGTCATCAGCATCAGGATCATCGTCATTGTCCGAATCACTCGCTTCCACATCGCTATCGTCACGTTCGCCACCAGTCCGTGCTTGTTTGCGTTGCACATTTTCCTTGGTTGCTGCTCGTTGCTCAGATAAAAGTTCTGCATATTTGTACAGCAGCGCCTCATTTTGTGCAATTTCCTTATTGCGTAAATTCTCGCGTGATTGTGCACTAACAGTTTTGGTTGTGGGTTTCTTTGCCATTAGTGACGGATCAAGCGTCTTTTTACCTTTTGTAGAAAACAAACGTTGAGCTCGTTCTTCAAGAGTGCCTCCACATTTTAGTCCCAACGCCATTAGAGCACTTTTTAGGCGATCCAAGCCTAGAGAAGCCAACTCCTCCCAGCTAGAGAATGCCGAGAGATCCAAATGCGCACCTGTGTTAGCCAGCGCCGACTCCGTTTCTTTGCTGGCCCAACCGGGGAAAGTGCCCTGTAACCACTGTCGTTGAAACTCTAGTTCCACCTTAACCAACTCACCCTCCAAATCTAAAAGTGGTTGTATGCGCAATATGAAGTGATGAAGGTAATCGTTAAGCGCCTGAATGTAAGCGAAATAGTCACGATTCTTACGTTCCCGTGGAACATCAAAAATATGGTCAAACGACATAAGATATGTAATGTAGTCCACTTTCTCCACACCTCTTAAGTTCAAATAACGCTCATAGCACTCGTTCAAATCAAGATAACGTCCTCCGCCTTCTTCGTCTGTGAACTCTACAAGAGCCGACATATCATCTGTATTATTATACGCTTTTATCATCTCATCGAACTCAACGGACAGTGGAACGCTGACTTCCGCAGGATGCGTCTTATAAAATTGTTTAATTTGTTTAAGTCGTTCGTAAAATTCATTGAACTCATTGGGGCCCGAAAGAGCTGCTATCTCATTTTTCCGCTCATTATCTTTGTCCTCGTATAGCTCCTTTAGTTGTGTGGTAGAATTGTGGTGCATGTCTTGCAAATATTTGAGCCGGTGTTCTGAGTAGATCCGCTCCTTTTCACCAGTCTTCTTTGTCGCATATTCATCAACCATCAAGCTAATCAGACGCTCTCGCTCCTCGTGATAGCGACGCTGCTGCTCCAGAAGCGTTTCCATTGCCGCTATATGTATATAAAAAATAACTTAAACGAATAAATGAATACAAACACTCTTGCTTGCACTCTGCCTCAATGTCACCAATGTCGCTGAAACAAATATGGCTTTTTTGAGCCAATTCAAAGGTAAAATTGGCTGTTTGCTAAAAAAAAGCTGACAAGTCTGAAAAATGGCCAGCTTGGCAACATTGCTCCGCATAGAGCTGCAAAAAAATCGGTTCTAAATCGACTTAATCGATTCTTTGGTTTTTGTGAAATTATCGATATTGTTCATTTTTAGAAGCGTTATATCGGTAGGGGCATGTGGCACGTGAAAATATTTTGAATACAACGCAACATATAACAAATCAATGCAAAGCAATGCGATTATTGAGTTATGGCAAAGTCATTCGTTTCTCGCTCTCTCTTTGCTCTCACAACATGTGAAAAAGAGTCGCTCGTTCAATATATTTTGTGCTGTGAGCGTCTATGAAACACAGCCCGCGTGCAACATATAAAACACTTTAAGACTGATAAAAATTATGGGTGGATTAAGTTAAATTTCATAGACGGTGTCCTTAGACGAATTTGCATGAAGTAAATGTTGGACAATAAAATTGTCATGACAATGATATTTGAATGTCTGCAGATTTAATTAGAGGATTTAAATTTTTATTTTAAATTTTACTACATAAATGTAGAAAATATTCATCGTTTTGGGACAGCCAACGGAAAACAATAAACATTTTGCATCTTACATTTGCCGAGCCTCGAAAACAAAGTTTCTTAATTTAAAAAAAATAAATTGTGACTGGGCAGCAACTCGTTGTCTACTGTTCATTCGTATTTTATTTTTTTAATCTATTAAAATTTTCCACACAAAAATTTACAAATATTTTCATTATTTCATTCAACATGGTGAGAATGGCCATAAGGCGTGGATTACAAAGAATCATATATTGCATCAAAACACTGTTTTCAATGGATCTCCACCTTTACTGCCGAGTCTGAAAAATTACCCACATAAAAGGCAAACTTGGCATCACTGTTCAGGCTGCTGTCATTGCTACGCCGATAAATTAAATTTCGGCTTTTCGAAGTCATATGATCGATTCCAATTGGTTAGCTGAAATTTCAGACGGCAGCAAGTGGCGCATCACACATCTACAACTTCTGCAAGTGTTTTTTTATCAATGAATTGTGTTAATTAAAAAAATTATACAATAACTCCAAAAAAAAGTAGTTATTTAATTGAATATTCTTTAAATTCCGTTATTACAGGCAGGTAGTACGTGATTTCCTACGGAAATATTGAATTTACTTTTCGGTTTGTGCGTAGCAAGTGAAAAAAAGCTGTCAAGATGGCACTGAGCGACGCTGATGTCCAGAAACAGGTAACAAAAATTGATATGTGGAAAAATCATAAAAAAAACTATTACACCCTTGTAACATTTGTTTGAAGTGTGAAATTTTGTTGAATTCCTATATGATTCGCTATGCCCCATTAAGATGGCGCAGTCATGGGATTGCTTGTCATGTGAATTGATTTTATATCTAATTTTTTGTCACACGTCCTAGCTTCATAACAAATAAGCAAATAAAAAGTCAAATATTTTCATAATTTACATTACATTACATATTTTACAAGTTCTTTTACGGACTACATAATGATTTTTTATATGTAGAAAAATGAAATTGGTAAAAAATGTAACATTTTAGTCATGTGACTATGTGAAGGTTTTGGTAGTGTGTAAGAGAGAGACAAATAGTGTTCAGAATAGTAAAAATGTTGACTCTGTTGTGCGTTTGTAAAAAGAAAAAAATATAAGATTAGAAATACATTGAGAAAACGTATATAATTATTAAAAATGATACAGCTGCATTAGAGCTAAATTATATATATTGGATCATACGTGTTTAAATGAGGAATATGCAGTTAACAATTCTTATCATTTATCCGGGCGGACCGCTTACTCATATGAAAATAAAGTTTTAACGTTTATCATGTGATTACGATTTCAGAAAAATATTAATTTTGTTGTTGGTTTGTTAAAAACAGTTTTCACGTGCATTTTTTTTCAATAGCCTAATTATTTTAGCTATGATTTACGACTTTAAACTGAAGTGCATATTAGCGAGCTTATGTCGATTTCACCGTGTAAGATTAAAGAATAAAAGTTGCAATAGCCAATGGTAGGGATGATCTTAGTTATTGCACACCACTTTGGGTTTAACATCGTTAGTCTTGATATTGACCAAGCTCAAAAGAAGCATCAATTCCTAGACCTTCGGAAATGGTGCTAGATATGAGAGGTATGATGCTTTTATTTATAAAAGAATTCTCCACAACACATATCGTAAATTTTGAGTCAGATTAAATATTTAAAGTGCATTCACTTCGATTCTGTAACGCAGATTAAGCATATGATGGCCTTCATTGAGCAAGAAGCCAATGAAAAAGCCGAAGAAATTGATGCCAAAGCCGAAGAAGAATTCAACATTGAGAAGGGGCGTCTTGTGCAGCAGCAACGTCTCAAGATCATGGAATACTATGAGAAGAAAGAAAAACAGGTTGAGCTGCAAAAGAAGATTCAGTCCTCAAACATGCTCAACCAGGCGCGTTTGAAGGTAGGTTTTGTTTTTTTAGTGATTCAAAAACAGCTTTATAAAAAGTTTTTATTATATTGTATAGGTATTGAAAGTGCGTGAAGATCACGTTGCTAATGTGCTTGAGGAAGCACGTCGTCGTCTTGGTGCGATCACCAAGAATCAAGGAGATTACAGAGAAGTCCTGCGTAAACTGATTGTTCAGGGTCTGTATCAGGTCATGGAAGCAAAGGTCATGCTTCGCTGTCGTGAGGCTGATGTGTCGCTCGTTCGCGATGTGGTTCCAGCTGCCGTTGATGAGTACAAGAATTCTCTTAATCAGAATGTGGATATAACTATACTAGACAGTGATTATCTGCCAGCGGATGCATGCGGTGGTGTCGAACTTTTGGCGTTAAATGGACGCATAAAGGTTAGTGTTGGCACATTATTTTTCTTAAGAGTTTATAAATATGAATGCTTTTTTTTTTTTTTCTGTTTTCAAATAGGTACCTAATACGCTCGAGTCCAGGTTAGAATTGATTTCACAGCAACTTGTGCCAGAAATTCGTAATGCTTTGTTTGGCCGTAATGTCAACCGTAAATTCACCGACTAAATTGTTTAAGCAAAAAGTATCTATATATATATATACATAAATAATACAACAATAATTACAAGAACTACAACAACAACACTACCAGTAAATCATCCTCCCCCGTTTGTGCCCATGCATTCAAAGAAAAACGAAAAATAAGGTATAAAATTTATATAGGCAAAAGAAGAAAAAACTACTATTTTAGAGGACGTCGCGACAGATAAACATACATACAGCCAAGCACACAAATACACTAACACACAGTGAAGCAAAAAGTTTGTTAAAGTTTGTTTAGCTAAAAAAAAAAGCAAAAATTTAAACTAATTAATTACAAATATTAAAATTTAATTCAAATTGCAAAATGAAGCAAACATACATAAAATTGCAAAATTAAAAACTACATAAAACCTAAATAACAACTATCAAAGTATCTTATATAATATTATATTGCATACATTCCTGTACAAATTTGTTACGAAAGGCAAAAATGTTTCTTTGTGCTTTGATTGCAACACAGACACACAAACAACTTAAATGACAACCCTTCCTCGGATGTTTGGTATTCTTTTTGATTCTTTGGTACTTTTGTAATTTAGTTTCTGCCGCCCTTTCGTTAATATTATTTTTTTTTTAGTACTTCTAAAATAATTTGTTTCCAAAACTTTTGATTGTTGCTTAATATTAAGTTTTAACCGCGAAGTAAGAACAACTATGAGAAGCGCGTGGTCATGTGAAGCGCGACGTACAGTGATGTTTATAAAAATACAAAAGATTAAAAAAAAATCAAAGAGATTGCGTATAAAAGTGCGAAAATTCGAACTGGGCGTTCACAAAAAATAATAAGTGCAACTTACGCGCTAAGCACACGATCACATTCAGCATTGTTATATTTTGCAACACTGAAATTTTCATTCGCATAATTTCACTGTGCAAAATGTAACGACCGTGTGTACGTGTGACTTGCACAAAAAATCGTTATACAATGTCATTGTCTCGACCTGTTGAATACAACTATGTGGATAAAATAAAATTAAATATTTCTTCGTTCAACTTTTAAAGTATTGCCAAAGAATGCGTTTCGCACACAAATCTCTTAACAGCTCTTTTCTCTCATGTATTTAATTTTGTAAAAAAAAAATGGTATGTTTATTAATTGTAAAAAAAAAAAATTGGAAATTAGTTATAAAGCAATTTAAGTACGCTTTGCACAATATTTTTAAACAATCGCTTGTGTTTCGCGCACTCACGCACGCGCTCCCATTTTCACTTACTACTGCTACACTTGTACACAAGAAACTTGTTCATATCACACAGTGTTTTGTTAATAATGAAAGATGTATGTATTTGTTTGCCTGTTTTTAAACATATAAATTAATATAACTTGATGTAAATTATAAATGCAAAATTATGAATTGCTTCTGGCGTTGAATGTGAAATAATAGAACAACTTTGCAACACTAAATGTTTAAGTAAAACGCATAATTGTTGATATATATAAACAGAAAACTAAAACGAGAGCAACTTTTTAAACAATTTATTATGTTGAATAAAACAGTATTTCCAAACAAAAAAAAATGCCCAATCTTTATTGTTTCTTTTAGTTTAACGTAACGCTTAATCATTATCATGATAACAGAACCACATTTTAACCTCCCACCACACCCATATGTTACACATTGGTTTCGAGTTTTTGTTTGTTAGGTTTGAACTACTATTTTTTTTTTAACTATTAATCGAAGGTGTTCATTGTTTAAAAATGCTATAATCTGTTTTTTGGTGTTCTATATTCAGAGAAAAAAAACGTATATATATAAATATACAATATTAACAATAAATATTTTTTCTAGGCGTTACCACACTGTGTAAACAAATAAGTATAATAGATTTACACAATTAAAAATGTGCAATTTTAGTAAAACAAAAATGAGGAATATTAATTGAAACAATAAACGTTTTTAAGGGTTTTATTGCTCTCTCCAAAATTTGAATCGCGTGTTTCCTTGAAGTTTTAAATAAATTCTTCAACTTGACGACACATTGTTGTCTACGTTTTGTGAGAGAGTGTGAATCACCCTTGTTATAAATAAATACATGTATATGCAATAAATTAGTACAATTTGTTCATATTTCTATAAATGTATGTTATATATGTATGAAAAATTATAATAATGACAAATTATTCACAATAAAGTATTCTAAAACAAAAACCAAATCAATCAATCGTATATTTGGTAAGTCAATATTATGTACGAAAGAGTTTTGCTGAACGATCCACGTTTGGCAAGAACTTCAAAACAGTCTAATGTATTGCGAACATTCTGCTGTTTCCAAAAATACCCTTAACTCAGATTTTCAACTTACAGCTTGAAGCAGCTATAACCACTAAACTGAAATAAAACTTTAGTATATAGCTGCTTCAAACTTAAGCTTTATCTTATCAAAAATTACTATTATTGTATTTAAGTATTTTATAACGAGTAAAAATTAAAAAAAAAAAAAAAAGAACAGAAATCCAGCCATTTTCGACTTTGCGAAACTTGTATACTCTTGCAAACGTTTTGCCAATTATTGTTATTGGAAAATCGTAATTGCAAAGTTTGGTCTGTTTGTTTTTCAAGTTTTCTAAGAAAAAATTTTTTTTTGACCGATGGTTGCTATGGCATATAGCTCCTATAGTAGTCAACGGATATTTTAAAAACTGTCATTTGCGCTGAAAGTTGGTCAAATGCTGGACTGAGCAACTCTTATCGTTTACTCGATTTGTCCGTAAAAATATGACACTCGATAATGGGTGAAGTGCTCCCAAACTGAATTTTTATTCCATTGAACGAACGCTATACAAAAAATGTATTTATTTAAATTATGCCAGTAATGCCCCAACTCGCAGCGGTAAGAGACTTAAATTACTGCATCGTAGAACGAAATTAATCTGTCAGAGATGGTAGGTCAATAAGAGCGTACTTGTCATTGTATGAAGGTAACCTGGTATTCAGATTCCAATTAAGGTCACGAAGCGCAAAAATGAGAAATGGCTTCTGACGTACGTCATTGAATTCTTTACACTAGCGTTTAATCACACCAAAGACACCTTTCGCTTTATTAACGAAAGTTGAGACTTGTTGAATAAAACAGAGTTTCAAATCAAAAAAAAACATTAGAGGACCAAGATGGTTGGAGGGGCACCAAAACTTACTCAAACAGGATCCGACACAGATGATCTAAACAACACCCGTTAGGATCTGCTAGTTTAAGGTGTTTTCATTGAATTTAGAAGATTCGTCGGAAAACCCAAAAGGTCTAATTTCAATAAAAGTAACTTATGATTAACCAAGTAAAAGCCTTAATGAAGTCAGTATATATGATATCAATTGAAGAATGATAAGCAAAGCTCAGTTCACTAAAATATGAATTCAAGAAGATTGGTATTGCTTGAAGGTGACTTCAGATTTACAAAAATGTTGCAAGCTGCTAATAATAATTTTCTTGAAGAGTTTGGGAAATGCAGATATCTTTTCTATGTCCCTATAATTCGGGAGATCCGACATATTTAATTTGTGAAGAGGAATTTTAAAAGATGCCTCTCAAATAGGAGGGAACGAAGCGAAAGTTTAAAAAACTTGAATGAAGACTGACACAACGGCTTCGCACCCTTTAAGCTCACAGCCAGGCAGGTTCGTGGGAATAAGAATTCTGCACAGCCATTAATTTTAAAAGAACATAGTCCTCATTAAGCCCCGGGGAACAACAACCAATGACAGTGGAAATTGAGATTAGGCGAACAAATATGTTTTTTCCGTGTTATCGTGTGTTATTCCGATTATCGTGTGACAATTTTATGTCACGGAAGAATGACGTCGGATATGATATAGATCTATGCTTAGAATTGAAAAAGCTATAAAATAATTTAAGGTCGGGCAAAAATTGACTCTTTCATCAGGTCAAACAGCTTTCATAGCAGATGCTGTTAAGCGTAACAGACCGAGATCGAGCTACAGAAAATTTAGAAGTCAGGCAGCGAGCCAGACATTTTAAACTCCAAGTTAACCAAAAACTGTTGGATCCAAAAGTGGCCAGTGAAGTCGAAGATTTGAGAAAGTCATGTCACTGAGCAATTATTCGCCGTTTATTTTAAAAATATAAGTTTAATGGTAGAATACACAGAAGTGGAAAAGGAGGCGATTAAAGATAATCAAAGATCAATTGACTAAGTATTCAAGTTTATGGAATACCGTGGTATGCTCCTACATGTGATGAGTTAAATTTTATTGAGAGTGCGGAAATATAATAACTTGATTCTAAACGGCAAGGTCACCCTTAGTAAACGCGATCGGAATCGTAAATGAAAAAACGTTCAACTAGGCCGATCTCAGCACAGCAGAGGTGTAAATTGTGGGATCCATGCCAAAGGGACTATATCAAAAATGCTTTCGAAACTGACTAATCATTTCTGTTTTTGTCCTCCTTTTTAAATGAAATAAAAGTTTAAATTTCCTTTATAATATATATGTATATATATTTTCTCATATTAATATATCATTAATCATAAAATGCGTTAAATTTTTACGCTTTATAATTTGTTTTCGTGTATTGGTTTTTTATTATTTTTATTCATGTTCTTGTATATTAATGCATACATGTTATTTGGGTTTTTTTTTCGCATTTACATAAGCGTCTGGATGTATGTGTAATTTTTTGTCCATTTTAAGGTGTTTCCAACTGGTTTTATTCAGACGCATTTATTATTATAAGAACTTGGCTTAAAATACAACTGTTTAAAATTGGAAATTTCAAATTTACTTTTTGTTCGTCTCGTAATACTTTCCATAGCATAGAACCACCATTGTTGTAAATATAATTTAACTACAGCAGGATATTATCTTATTGTTGTTTTTATTTTGTGTTTTAATAGAATACAATAAAATCGATATTTTACTATATGATTTTCAATCAGTAAATTTCATCAGCTCATTTTTATTTTACTTAACTATATAAATATTTGAAACAATTCTAAGAGAATGAATTAGAAAAAACGGTTTACAATTCAATGAATTTATGCAAAAAATAATTCACACAATTCTTTATGTCAATATATGATTCCATTGATTTAGAGATAAAACTTTCATAAACGTTGTTATTTGGCAATTTGTTAAGACATAAATCGGTTTATTTTGTTTACTTTTTTTTTATTATTATTATTATTGTAGAATGTTTTAAATAAACAGAAAATTTTTGTTTCGACTAAAAAGATTTTTGCATGTTTTAGTGGATAGAATCATATTTGTTGAATGTGTGTGTTATGTATGTGCGTGTATTATGGTATGAATTTGCGTATTGGTCTGTCTGTAGGAGGACCTTGGACAAATGGTTGAAGTTGTCCTGCTGCTTTGTTTATTCGCGTTGCTGGCGCATCATAAATGGTTAAACGAAACGTTATATATTACGTATCCAGATTTGCTAATATGTGCACACTTTTTTTTTTTGTTCGTCCTGCGTTGTAGTGTGGATGTTGTTTTTGAAATTGTGTGTTTTAGTTTTAAGATATTGTTAGTATAATGTCTTTTTGCACGCTAAACACTGGCAAACCAACCAGGGTTAAGTTATTGACGACAATTTGCTATGCGTTCGATTTATATTTTGTATTGCATTTATATTTTATTTTGATTTTGTTTTTATTTAAATTGTTACTCGACGTTCTTTTGCTCGTCCTCAGATTCAGATTCTGTAACAAATGAAACAAAGTTATTTTAATTTGAGCTTAAGTGTTGAAAGAATTTTTTGTAGTATAAATAAGCATTATAATAAAATGTTGTTTGTATCCAAACAATTATTGGCCAGTATAATCTATGAATAAGAAACCTGGACACCCAATTGTTTTATTGCTCTTGCATATTTTACATGAAATTCTTAAAATCGAATCTTTAAAAACTTGGTAAGAATATGCTGCCTCGGACGAATGGTCGTCTAGCGCAAGTCATAAAATTCAGTTCATATAAATAAAGTACTACGTTTGTCCGAACAATTATTGGCCAGCAAAATCTACGAGTTAGAAAACTGGACACCCAATTGTTCTTTTGCTCTGGGCAGACTCTTCATAAGTTTATTGTTGAAAATGAGCTACACAAATACTTTTAAAAATAAATCAGAGCTGCCATATTTAATATACTAGTATCGATTGTAATAGTCTTCATTGGCCTATGAAATCCATTAAAAATTTTGCGGTTAACCAGGCAAGCAAAAACTATTTTGCTCTTGCAATTTTGTACAGTGAAGTTGTCATAAGAATGCGTGCATTCCGTCAAAGACACTCTCAAAAATTGCACGTTATTAATTATATTCTAAATAGATTTGTACCCACCTTCTTCTGCGGACTGCAACCATTCAACAAATTTACGCATTTGTTCAACGAAATGCATTTTACCCTTGCTTGAGTGAGACTCCTTGTACCATCGCAAAATGATTTCCTCGGAGACTACCTCAGCTGTAAAACAAAAATTTAATAAGTTTTGATCTAACAAGCAACATGTTAAGTTTTCACATACTTTTATAGAACAATAAAATAATCTTTTGGAACGCTTTCATAAAGTTCATGTTCTCATAACAGAATTCTTGAACCTTTAGTATTAACGCCAATTCGGAACGGTCAGTTGAGGCAAAAGACTGCAAGAGACCACAATATGTCTTCAAATGGCGAACAGCTTGATCGGTTACGAGTTCCTCCTTCTTGTTCCATTCGCCAAGTGACATGATGGTAGACCAAATCTTCAATTACCATGATTTTAAAATATTACAAACAAACCATTTTTAGTTGTAAGGAGAAAAGACAAACTTACAATAACGATAATTTCATGATCGGGAATGTTAGTGCGTTGGGCAAACTCTTTAATGTCAGTGGCTATTTCGGTATGCGGCTTCTCGTCATTAATATCATCGATGAGTGTTTGCTGCAGTTCACGTTTGGCCTCCTGACTGGCCTGCGCCTTATGCAACTTAATGATTTCGTTAAGTTCTTTGTCAAGAAAAACTTGTTTAAAATATTCTTCAGTACGTTTGTTTGGTGGGAAAAAGTCCATTAATCTGTAGACAAAACAAAAAATAATAAGTCATATACGCGATACACCTATATACTGAAACACAAAATTGCCGTAATATGAGCAACAAGTATTTTGTGTACGACATCAAATAACAACCCAAACAAATAATTTTTATTTGCGATATGAATTCAATATCAACATATGATCTTGGAAAGTTAATTAAAGATATTTAATTCAAGCTCGTTAGAGCATATTAAAATCTTCCTGAAACCCTCCGACAGACAACAGCTGACGACGGCAGTAAGAAAAGCCTATTTAAAGAAGCATTAAAGTTGTGCAGTCAACTCAACTTAACCCTTTGCGCGTCGTTCATTTGTCGACCAATATTCGAATTAAACATACATAAAAAAACAAGTTAATTTACTTACTTGCTTTCCAGTCCACCTTTCTTGAGCGCCTGTACTAGATATGTAATGCTCTTCTCCTGCCTTAAGGTAACAAAGAGCTCTACGAGAAATTCGAGAGCAATGCCATCCTTAATCAAGTGTTCATTGTTCAGTACCAATAAAACATTCGGCGGCACAGATCCATTTGCTACAGAAAAGATAGAACAAAAAAAATATATAATTTATTAGTATGACTGCGATTTCTTTTAGCAACATACAATTAGAAATTGGCTATTTTATATAAACTGTTTTTGGGTTTGTGTCTTCTGCATGTGGTCAAATAATCACGTAGAAGTCAGTACACCAAGCGTTTTATCTCAGCCAAATTGATCAAAAGTTTGTTATAAATAAAATTAAACACAAGCTCTACAACAAAAGCGTTGAATTTGGCTTAATTCTAGCATATTGTGAAAATATAAACAGTAAAAACTTACCGAGCCAAAGCGCCGTGTCAGATACGGGCTAGTTTAATGCGTTCGCTAGGTGTGAATCCTTTTATGAAAACCAACACCTTCTTCATTTCCTCTTCAAACATCTTTTCCAAGTACTTATACCGGCGCATAAGCTTGGTGAAAACCTAATTGGGAGCGAGCGTGCGCAAGAGCGGAAAAAAAGCAGAAACAAGTTAATTAAATGGCAAAAGCAAATTACAAAAAATGATAAAATAAAAAAACATAAAACTGGTTCAAGCCAGTGGTGAGTAATAAAAACTTTCGTGTGCTTGTCGCAACAGAAGAAATCTTTAAATTGCATAGTTGAAACAATTGTTTGTATTCAGCAAAGCAAAGACAAGTAAAATGTTACGTTTATTCTAGCAGACTTTCGACACCGATTATTGTATGTAAATTTAAATAAACCAACCAATAACCGGCTCTAATAGTATGCGCAAATTCTATATTACTTCTACGGGTGGGTTTCATTTATTTATTGCAAATGATTTGAGAAATCGTACCTGCTCCTGATTGCGCATCGAGTCGATATCCTCGGGAGCATCAAAGATGCAATAACTTGTGCGTGGTTTCTCGCCATCCTGTGAAATTGAGCCACCAGGCACTAAAAAGTTCATCGAAAATATTAATTTTAATCCGTCGGCGTCGGTTATCATAAAAGTTATACATACCTAACAGACCACCAGCTATCAAAATGTCAAATAGCACCTCGCCGTATCGACGGTAATCAAGCTTATTACCAGCGATGTCTAGATACTTAAAGATTTGTTCCAAGTCGCCTTCAGTTTTTTCGAGTCCAGCAATGACCGCATCACGGAAGCCCGTTGGGTCATATTTCTCTCTTTCATCTCTTTTTCTGGTCTTGATGCGCTGACCTGATAGTACTGGTCTTTCAATTTTTTGACTCATACAATAAATTGCTACAAAGATGAAAAATTATGGTTTTGTTATATGAATTAAAAAAATTGTTTCTTTATATATTTTAGTGAAGTAAATGTTGACAATGTAGAATTATTTTAGGAAGTGTCAACTTCAAATAACCAAAGGAACACACACTCAGTGTTGTATCTGTTTTTGAGATTTATCGAAAAATAGATTTACAGTAATTTTAATAAGGAGAGAAGAAGAGAAAAAAAAAAAGAAAAAACCAGGTAGCTTAAATATATAAAAATATATTCTTTCCCATCAAATTTAAATGACCTAACCTCAAAAACGATCGAAGGTGCCTGGTAATGCTGCTGCCGCTACACAC
>JBAMBP010002576.1:0-22653 GCA_037044515.1 Phortica magna
TCGTTATTGCAGTCGTCTGCCGACGTAGACGCCGAGCACCAGTGCCACCGCTGCCAGCAATACGTACTTCCTCGTCTACTTCGTTCAGTTACGTATTGCTGTCGCTGACGTAGCCCCAAAACTTCCCGCTCAGCACTTGGCCAAGCATGAACAGGCTGATCAAAATCCCAGAGGTTTTCCCTGCTTGCTCAGGTTCCACACCCTCTAGAAAGGCCAACGTAGAGTCCGACAAACGGCAGCAGCATCGTCGAGCAAATGGACTCTGACAATAGCACAAACGTCAGCAGTGTCATAATCTTGAATGGTAACGGTGTGGATTTCACGCGTGTCGGCGGCTGAGGAACTCCCACGGTATTCTTACTCTCCACGCGCGCCCCATGATTCTTCTTGTTGTTTTCCATGGTCAACAAAGCAGCTGTGGAGATACAAAAACAACGGGAAGTGCAACGTCACACAATGGGAGACAGTAGTGACAGATGAAAATGATAAGAGAAAGAAAAGAGAGGGGGGGGGGGGAGACCATGCCGTCGGCAAAAGTCTACTCTGGAGAGAATAATACCCCCCAAAAACAAACTGAAAGCCACGGTGCTCGGTAAGAGGCACCACACGAATTTGGTGTGAATGGTGTCGATACTTATATCATTTCTGCCTGGTGCAACAGCAATGTCTTGTCTTGTGCTGTTCCTGTAGTTGCGGTCAATTTGTAGAGTAAACGAAACAGTAAGTATGGAGAAGGGATGGGGAGAAACTTTGATTGTAGAACTTCCAAGGCTCAGTGTTTTCGTCCACGTGTTGTGGCGTAATAAACAACAACAACAGAAAAGTGAAGCTTGTGTACACAACATTGCTTACATTGCTACATGAAATTCATGAATGATGAGCAATTAAACGGGGCAGCGAAATATTGGAATCAATTCTACACCCTAGCGTCTAGTCTTTTGCAGTGTCAGTTTTGTCATGGGAAAATCTAGCTTACAACCACCAGCAAAGCAATTGTATATCCCTAACAGAGAAGCAGTCCAGGGATACTCACAGTATATAACTGTGCGCTCTTCCCCACGTTTTGTCGTCAGCAGTTGCAGTATGTACTAGCGTTTGGGGTACAGCGCCGCCATTTTAGCGACAACCAACAGATGTTCAGAAAACGTGTTGAGGTCGCTATTGTGGTGGTTCCCGCCGCGCTTGTGGAGGGAGAGCAGTTTTGTGATTCTCAGACCCGTCGTGGAACTGTGGTAGCCGGCCAACGGACGAGAGACCGGTACGAGATAATTTCGTCACTCCTCGCTATACAGGAGGAGCTTGTTGGCGTGCTTCGTGACGGCATTCCACCCAGCAATGGTGTCGAGGTCGCCCACAAAGAACTTGTAGATGGGCACGACAAAGGGCTTCAGCGCGTCTGGCAGCACACCGTCAACTATGCCGCGTGCAGCGTCGGAAAGGGTCGAAAAGGTGCGGTCCAGCACGAGCGGCGACTGTGGGCACTTGCGTGCAGCCACCGTGGCCGCGACCCCTCCGCCGATGCTGTGGCCGAACAGGATCAGCCAGCGAGGGTCGATGTTCTCCTTGCGGCACACCGCCTCCACCACCGCGCTGGCGTCCTCGCACAGGCAGCTGACCTGCGAGACGTATCCGGTGCTGCGGCCGATCCCGCGAGGGTTGAAGAAGATGATACTGGCGTCAAGGTCGTCGGAGAGCGGGCGGGAGTAGCCGAGGCTCAGCTCGGCAATCTCCGCGTTGCCGCCAATGTACATGATCCACCGCCGCGCGTTGGGCCGGCGGGCAATGAGGACGTCGATCTTCGCGCGGGAGTTGCCCTCCACAAAATAGCGCTGCGTAAGAATACGCCCGTCGTTGTCCATGGCGCGCTTGTTGCGCAGGTAGACCTCCTCCAGCTCCAGCGGATTCACCTTGGCCATCTGCAGCACAGTGGCTGGGTAGCTGGCGCAAGTCAGAACCCCACCGACAATAGACCACACCTGCATGGCAATAATAAGGCCACCAAATACCTTGTGATACCACGCGGGCGCCGCAGAACCCGACAACAAGACGCGCAGCAGAAGAGTCAAGATGGTGGGGATCACCGGGAGCACGAACATGCGCACCGCGTGTAGGTTACGCAGGTGGAGCCCCACCGTCATCCCGCACCCGCAGAGCTGCACCAGCAGTACAGCTGGGAGGAAGCGCGTGGAGAGGTGGCGGCACGTGCACGCCCAGCCCAGCGTCGGTGCTACCCACTGTACCGTCGCGGGAAGGTACCGCGCGATGCTGGTCACTATGAGTCCTTCCCCCACAAACGACGCCAGCGCAGTCAAAAACGAAAGCGTCATGGTTCTGAAGTATGCAAACGATCTCGAGGAGAGAGAGAGAGAGAGTAGTGTGTGTGTGTGAGTGAAGGGGGTGGACTTGCTAACAAGAGAACGTTGCTATCACGCGAAAGGGAACACCAGGAGGGGGAAGGGGGGAGGGAGCGGTGAATGTGGAACAGACAGAATTTTGCAGGGGGGTAAATTGAAAATCACGTGGCACCTTGTTGGCCCGTCACACAGGGGACGAGGAGGACCAAGGAAAGCAATCAACTTTCCTTTTTCATCTGTAACTCAATTCCATGTTGAAGCCAGGCGAGAGCTTCGGGGGAAGATACAATGATAATGATAATGATAATAATAATAATAATGCAGCAGTGAAAGTGGATAATCTACAAACGCTAACATCCAGAGGAAGTCAAGAGCGCGTAAACTAATGAGCGCAACAACATATAGCATAGAGCCTACAAGTTCGTTAGCTTGACTGTTTAGTACATTTGATGGCGCGCAGTAAGTGTACCGCATCGCAACAGCAAAAGCGCTCTGTAAGTTCAAGCAGAAGCCAGTGTTGCAAACGTACAGGGGTTGAAGCACAATACTTAATGGTGTTGTATACAACAATCAAAAAGGAGTAGAAAAATATACTATCAGATTCTACAGCTCAGAGTGGAGAACGCAAAGAAGAAGAAAAAATGAGTGACTTCTGTCTATTCTCAGTAACGTCAACAACAAACACAAAAAGAAGCGCGCGTAGGGAAACAATTAGTCAATTAAGACGCGCATCACCCAAGTGTACCTCCGTAAAAGGCTAGTGTATATTGGCGTACTATTACTTTACGTTCATAGCGCGGCAATACACGGAGTAGCGAACGTAGTACGGCCGGCCTCCGCAATTCCCGCGCAGCGCTGGGCATAGCGGGCATTGAAAGAGCAGCGCAATAAAAGTTGAAACAACCGTTAAAACGAAAAGAATAATAAAACCCAAATTGAAAAAAAAAAACAGGGTAACGTTGGCGGGTGGAGACAGATGAACAACAACAAAAAATAAAAATAGCGAATAAGTTATTCCTCTACCGAATTAAAAAAGGAGAGGGAGAAGGAAAGAGAAGTGGAAAAAAAAAACTCTGCACCCAGGTGTAGACACCAACCATCCTACCATATTGGAGAGAATAAGACCGATGATGAACTGGAAGACGGAAGACCGGGGAGCTGTGATTATTCAAAGAACTGGCTCACGCTTTAGCCTGTGTGAAACACACTTGTGCTTACTGGGACGGCTGAAATTCACTGTAGCTCTCACGTCGCGCGTACTACTGTTACTTCTTCTCGCTGCTGATTCCTCTTTTGGACACGCTCCAGCAGACCAGCCTCGTTGGTGCGGTACAAACGCGTAGACACGGAGCTCGTTATAAACATGACTGCGGCAACAAGAAACATCAGAAAGTAGTTGAAAGGAAAGACGTGACCGCCCGAGATGGACCACGCGAAGAGCGGGTCGGCGATGAGCGGCGAAAGACCGCGGGTCAGCGCGCCGCAAGACTGGTTAATGCCCAGCAGTGCACCGACGTGACCTGGCGGCGCCGCACGCGCCGTCAACATCGTGATGAGCGCATAGCACCACGACATGAAGAATTGCCGCCACGCGAGGCACGCAACTGTCCAGACAATGAAGAGCCAGTGAGGGAATGTGCCGAATAGACCCGACGTGGCGAGCGGCATCGCGATGCACGAAAGAGAGACGAGCCCAGAGGCGAAGCGCAAGAGCCCCATCTTGTTGTTCCAATGTCGGCAAGCTTTGGGGAAAAAGATGTTGGCCGTGATGCACGGCACGCTATTCGTGAGCAGCAGCAATCCGACCGTGCTGTGCGACAGCGCGGCACCGCCTTTGGACACAGACGCCATGCACCACAGCGGGAACGTCTCCTGGCAGGCACGTGTCGGCAGCACAGAGTCCCATCTGCAGGAGCAGTGTGAAGCGTGTGCGGGACACACCGAAGGCCTGGCTGTACCCGAAACTCTTTCGCACGGGTGGATCGGCGGTAGCGTCCGGGGGCAGCACAACCAAGTTGGCACTGCCGCTCTTTCCCGTAGTACCGCTTTCGTCGTGTTGCGGATGTCGCTGTGCACCGTCAGCTGTCGCTCTTTTTCCGTGATGCGATCCAGTCGACGACGTGGTCCGCACGCTAGCAAAGCTGTTGGCCAGTGCCACGGCGTCGATGCCCGCCCACCGCGCCGCCGACGCCGCCAATGGCGATAGGCACGTCCTCCAAACGGACGCCGTCACCAATGGGCCCGGGCGACTCCGGCTCGTCCACGGTAAGCGGCGGCGTGTCGGCTCGGCCCCGTCGGCCGCTGAACATTCACACGAGCCGAGGCGCGTGCGGAGTGGCGCGACGAACTTGCCGCACTGTGGCCCGAGGCGCTGCCTCTCGGCGTCCCTGCGCGTGACAAGGACGGCAGCTCCTCATCCAGGTCGCGGCGGATAGCTTCGCGCAGCATCTCACGGTCGAGAAGCCGCACCTCGTGTTCAAGCATGACACCGCCGACGTTTATCCCTCCGGTAATGCCGCCAACAGGAAACGTGATGCTGAGATTGGACACCACTTCCGCAAGGCCCCCGACATCGCTGCTGCTATCGTCGTCGAAGTCGCCGCCGTTTCCGGCAGAGCCCGCCCCCAAAGGACGCGTTGCGGGGCGTGCCGCGGAGACTGGCACCGTTGCTGCGCCGGCCCCCTTGCGCCGGCGCCCCCGCTGGATCGTCGAAGCCTTCGTCTTCGTCTGTCACTGGTGGAGCAGGTTTTTGGTAAAACGGCGTCGCGTACAGAGTGCAGGGAAAGATGAGCTGGACAAACCGAGGCAGCGGCTTCGCCTTGAGATTCGACTCCATGACAAACAGTGTACACACAATCATCCCCATTGTGGTATAGCAGAAGATGAAGATGCTGGGCAGGAGCGCGGGCTTGGTGACAAAAATGCTCGTGTCGCCAAACCAGTGCGGTTCATACAGGTAGCCACCCAGTCCGGACCCAAAGAGTACGCCGATACCGTACGAGAAGCTCACGAAAGAAAAGCCAATCGCCTCGTTCGTCTTGTCGGTGATGTCGGCCATCATTGTCTTCGCGACTAGAATGTTACCATTGCCGAGTCCTTGCAAAAAACGGAAAAACGCGGCCACCCACACGTTGGGGGCTAAACCGAACCCCAGCATGAAAAAGCCCGTGGCGAAGAGTCCACTCAGCAACGGAAACTTGCGACCGTAGATGTCGCTGATGCGACCCCACATCTTGGCGCTCGTCACCTGGCCGAGCATAAAGCAGCTCGCCAGCAGCCCTGTCATGTACCCGGCGTCGTCCAGCGGGACACCCTGGAGGAACGCGACGTAGTAAGCCCGCAAAGGGCGTGATCAGGCACTGCGAAATGCTCTCACTCATGAGCACAATCACCATGGGCAGCAGCTGCTTCATGGGCAGCGGCGTCATCTTCACCTTTTTGCGGGGGCGCGGCTGCTCAGCTTTGACAGCTACCGCCTGGCGGCGGTGAAGCGGATGGGGCAGACGGCATGTCAACACACACAGAAAAGAGAAGAAAAGGGGAGACGGTAGAACACAAGAATAAAATCGAGCCTTAGAGCCTTGGTTTTTTTTAAAAAAAAAAGACGAATTAAACCAAATAAACCAAGTAAACTAATTATGTGGAGCACGCTACAGCACAGCGTCGTCTACGTTGATGCTATTTGTGGTAGTGCGGGGAACGATAGAAGCTTCTGTGAACTGTATCAAGAACTTATGCGATAAGTTCGTCAGATCTACGCCGCCAACAAAAGAAAAAGCAATAATGGAAGAAGAAGAATGTAGTACGGGAAGATGTCACAGGACGTAAGGGGTGAACACACGACAACAATAATAATGGATAATTAAACCAGAAAAAAGAGCAGTGAAGGAACAGTGCAGGTATGCGCTAAGCGTTCGAGACACATCGCATGCAAGTACAGTACGGAAGAGACAAACCCACTTTTAAGAGCTGTGGTACATCACTTCACGGTGTAGAAATACTTTCACAGTCTTCGCAATTCAATTACAAGGTGATAAGAATAACCTTCAGCAGGTGCTACATGGGAAGAGGGGAAAAGAAACAGAGGAAAGCGTTGAAAATGGAAAATGTTTGTACTTGGGCACTTCAAGTTTTGATGCGCAAGGAGCAGCAAAGCAGGGAAAGGGAGGGAGTGAGTGAGTGTTGCATTGGATGAAGGGGGAAATGAAGGGGGAAGGGGGCAAAGGAAAGAAACCACACTGGGTCCGTCTCTGCTTCCTTTTGCGCCGTTGTGCTACGGTGATAAGCAACGGAGGGAAAAAGTATTTTGAAATATATATAGAAAATAAAAAAATAAGTGATGTGGCTACACAAGCTCCAACTGGTCTTCGCCCACCGTGCGTATCTTGTATGCGCGGAACACGACGAAAGCAAGTAGGATGCCAATGATGCAAAACACCAGCAACTGATTAAAAGGGGGAATGTGCTCATCCTCCAGCGACCACGCAAAGAGCGGCGCCGCCATGAGCGGTGCGAACCCGCGGGCTAATGCGCCGCAGGACTGGTTGATCCCCATGATGGCTCCCACCTTGCCGTTGGGGGCTGAGCGTGCCGTCAGCATTGTGTTGAGCGTGTAGCACCACGAGCAGAAGAAGCGCATCGACGAGGTGCAGATCACTACAATCACGACGCGCACCCAGAACCCGGGGACGTACGAGGTGAGCCCAAAAGCGACGGCGAAGATACCAGCGAACATGGCACTGATGCGGAACATTCCCATCTTGTCGGCGTACATGCGGCACACCTTGGAGAAGAGGTAGTTGGACGCAAACGACGGGACGCTGTTGAACAGCAGAATGTAGCCGACGGCGGCGGAGGTGAGGTCCATGCCGCGGTTGTACGGCGAGGCAATGGCCAGCAGCGGGAAGCACTCCTGGAAGCAACGGTCTGCAAAACTCAGCACAATGTACTGCATTAGCATGAAACGTGTCACAGGGCGCCGGAAGGCCTCCACGTAGCCAAACTTCACCGGCGCCTCCTCCGAAGCCTCGGGGGTCAGCAGATTCCGGTGGCGTCGTCGCCGTACCTGCGGCTGCAGCAGCCGTCTCAGCAGCTGCACACGCGGGATAGGTTTTTACGCGGCTCTCCATCGTCCGCGAAGCTGGTGGGAACGTTGACAGTCAAGCCCCCGTCGACCACGCGGGCGCCGTCGCCGCTGCCGCCGCCGCGCGTGGTGGAGAAGCTCCCGCGCACCGACGAGCACCGCGAGCTCATGGCCGAGTCGCCCGCGGCATGCGCGCGCGCAATGCGCTCCTGTGCAATAAGATAGTCATACCTGCGTGCGTCCTCCCGGGCGCAAGGCGAGGCAAGCTGCCGCATCAGACTGCGATCTCGTGAGTCATTGGAGTCGCATTCCGTGTTGTTCGCGGTGGTGCCCCCTCGCTTGGCTGTGTGGCCGCGCGCGGTGTGGGGACCGAAGCCGGAGCGGAACGTTCGTCGTCATCGGTAATTTCAATCAGGGGAGGCATCACAAAGGGCTCTGCCTCACGCCACATGCACGGGTACAGCAGCTTCAGCAGCTGCGGCAGTGGTTGTGCGTTGGGGTTTGACTCCAAAACGAAGAAAGTGCAGACTACCATTCCCACAATAGAGTACAAGAACATGACAATTGCGGGCAGCAGCGCAGGGTGAGTGCTGAAGTACCCGTCCTGTGTGAACCCCATCCAGCTCACCGTCGCCGAGTTGGCCGGGTCGTACAGCATGCCACCCAATGCAGGGCCAATGAGAAAGCCTATGCCATTGACGAAGCTGAGTAGCGAGAAGCCTTTGGCCTGGTTTGTTTTGTCGGTGATGTCGGCCATCATTGTCTTGGCAACAAGGACATTGCCGTTGAAACACCCCTGCAGAAACCGAAACACCACCGCCACCCAGATGTTGGTCGACAAGCCGAAGCCCAGCATGAAAATTCCACTAGTGAACAGCCCACTGACGAGCGGGAAGCGTCGGCCGTAACGGTCACTAATGCTGCCCCACATGCTGGCGCTGCACACCTGGCCAAACATGAACACGCTCACAATAAGGCCGGACGTGTAGCCGGCCTCATCGGGCTCGACGTTCTGTAAATGCGCCACAAAAAAGCCAATGATGGGCTGGAGCATCGTGCCACAGAGGCTCTCGTTGAGAATGACAATCACCACCGGCACCATCTGCCGCATAGGCAGTGGATTGGTCTTGTACCGCACCACCTTGGGAGGTTCCTCGATCGAATCCGCGGGGGCCCCGGCGGGATCCGACTTCGTTTCAGTCATTGCACAAAAGTACTGACGCAATGTAAAAGAAAGGAGGGGGGGGGGGGGGGGCAGAGACACGTTATCGTTTGTCTGCTTTGCCGCAAATATAACCAAAAATTACTTCTCGTTGACGTTCTTAAACAGAGGACAATCGTGAATGACTCCGAAAAAAAAAGTGATTGGTGTGGACAGTGAACTTGAAACAAGCAAAAAAAAAAAGGTTAAGATATAGATACAAACTTGACGTTATGAAAGGGGCTGTATAATAGTCAGGTAGAAGAAAAACAGCTTGAAGGAACCGCGGAAAATAAATTAGAAGGGGAAAAATATTAAATCAACTAAATGGAAATATATTCTTAAGAGGACAGCGAATTAGAGAGCTATACCCGTTCTGTTTGTCAATCAACGTTGTAAACAGCTCGTGAGGGAAAAAATGAATAAAGGGTTGTAACCGGTGATGAGGAAAAAAAAATAAAAAAAAACGCAAATGAATAAGCAAAGCTTAAAATGAACAGAAATAACCTGTAGAGCGGCAGTTACTGTACTAACAGCAGGATGACTCTAGTAGTGTTTACACACGAATAATCGTTAATTCTACTTCCTCTAATAGGTCTAAGAACGAGGTAGTTCTTCCTGTGCTTGTTTTTTTTTTCTTGGTTGAACAGTTGAGTGGATAAAAAAACGTGAGACATGTGGAAGAACGACGTTTTGTGTTGGAGTGAGCACAGTCATCGTACCGATCAGCATTGACCTTTACACACATCAGAGAAAAACGAACCGCATTCAAACACACAGCTGTGGTCATATGCTTTCGTAATCATATATGATGATGTACACATGCACATGTGTGCTAATTGCAGGTAATAAAATCCGCAGCATACAATAATCTGGAAAACTTGTTTGTAGGTGAAGAGAAGGCCCTCGTGAAGCAGCAGCGTGTCTGATTGAGTAAAGAAGGGGAAAGGGAGAGGAGGGAGGGGAAAAAAAACACGATACGAATGGTTGAATGCGGAAAACTCAGTCTTGATTGACATGAAGACCATCGCCTGCATCACGGCCCTCGGTCACCCGTGGTGGTAGGTACGAAGACATGATATAGCTAAGAAATAGCGGTGCATTCGTCAGCCAAAAGGTGAAGTGGTAATTAAAAGGGAACGGGTTGCGGACACCGTTGAGAGACCACGCGAAGATGGGTGGGATTACTAGCATTGTTATCATGCGCGCGCACGAGGCAATGGCCTGTGCGCAGCCATTCATGGACCCGACGAAACGGTCCGGCGCGGCCCGCACGACGAACATGTAGTTGAGGCTCCACGCCCACGACTGCCCAATCTGCCGCAGCGACACCATTAACGTGCACACGAGAAACATGTGCGCTCGTGGACAAAGACTGTGAAGGGCGTAACAATCGAGGTGACCGCCCAGAACAGCACTGAGTAGTCCCACAGCCGCACCGGTCCACCAAAGATGCGCACGACACCGGCGAAGAAGACATTGGCAGCGATACAGACGAGCGACGACACCCCAAGCATCCACCCGCAGTCACTTGACGACATCGCGAGCCCGCCAAGCGACGGCGAGGCGATGGCCCACAACGGAGTCACCTCCAGCAACGCACACTCGGAGGCGGCAATGCACATGTACATGATCAGCACATAGCGCGAGCTGGGTAGCAGAAAAACTTCACGGTAGCCAAAGCGAGTCCACGAGCTAACATCCACAGAGGGCTTGCTGCCGGCGTTGGCAGCAGGCGGTGATGCTACAGTGGTAACGCGGCCGACGGGAGTCACAACGCCTGAGCCGCTAGAAGAGTTGCTACTCATCTGGGTGCCGCTCTTGCGCTGTGTCACACGCTGCGTCAGGCCAGCCGTCTCGGGGGATTTGCCGGGGCCGGTAGCTCGTACTATTGCCGGCAAACAGAAAGCTGTGTTCTTCGTCAGTCGCTGCCCCAGCTCCTGGGAGCGTTTCTGCCGACACAACCGCCCCACGCTCGTCCGCGGCACCGGCTGCGGGGCTGTCGCACGTTGTGGTACTACACGTGACGGTGGTAACGCTCGTCTTGTCCTTGGCATTCGGCGAGCTGGCGGCGCTGCGCGTGAAGAGCGCGTAAAAGGGCTCCACCGGCGCAGCGCTGGTCTCTGGCAGCACGATGCTGATCAGTGCAAGTGTTACCAGAGAGAATATTGAAATGAGGAAGCACGGGAGAAACGCCGGGTGCGCCAAGAAGACATTGTCTTCGTTGGTAGGATCTATCAGGAACGACGGTATGATGCCAGTCTTGGCAGGATCGTAGAAGATGCCGCCCAGCGCCGGCCCAACGGCGGACCCGACACCCCAGAAGATGCTCATCGCGGCGAACCCCGCAGCCTCGTTGGTCTTGTCGGTGATGTCGGAGATGACCGTTTTTGCAACCAACGTGTTGCCATTGGCGCACCCATGAAGAAAGCGCATAATAATGCAGAAGTAGATGTTTGGGCTCATGCCGAAAAAAGACGCCGCAATGGCGTTGGCGATGAGTCCCATCTGGATCATCGGCTTGCGGCCGACACGATCGCTAGCGGCGCCCCATAGCGCGCCAGTCAGCATCTGGCCCGAGCTGGAACACCGAAACCAGAATACCGGAGAGGTACCCTGCGTCGTTGGGGGAGATGTGCTGCAGGTGGGCCACAAAATACCCCACAAACGGCATCAGCACCGTCGCCGACAGCGACTCGCACACAAGCACGGCGGATAAAATCGCCAAGTTCAGACGGAACGAACGTTTCTTACTGTTCTCCATCTTTACAACCTATTTATTTCCCGGCTGTGCAGAAGTGAGTAAAGAACGGAATAAATGAGGTAAAGGGAAAGGAAGTAGATTGAATAAGATCCGGTGTGAATACGGCATGCGGAGAAGCGTATCGTGTTTCCCAACGCAGTTTGCTGAAGCATTGGCAAGTGAAAATACCGTTTATAAAGAAGCATGAAGAAAAACAAAACTGGATCCTGAGACTATGGTTGTTTTTGTGTTGTTGTTGTTGTTGTTGTTTGTTGTTGTTGGGTAAACAACAGAAAAAGACATATGTGTCAGGAATCTATGAAAGTTCGACACACACATTACCGGCGTGTTGTCTGCAGCAGGCGGTTGATTGCGGCAATGAGAGCTGTCCAGAGTAGTCTGAACTCCTGGACGGCAGCGCTCGGCTCGCCCGGTAGTCCAACGTGCAGCGGCCACATGTCCGGGAGCGTGTGGGAGCATCGAGGAGATGGACACGCTGGCGGAAGCCGCGGCAGTATTCTTGCGGGACAGAGCCGGCCACAGCCAGCGTGCCAATCTGCACGAGGCACGTCAGTGGGGGAGATGCGGCAGGCACTCCTCGTCGGCGCCGGCAGCATTGTTCATCTTGGTCCGCGTGCACGCTTCCGTGGCTGGCGCGTCGTCGGTTGCAGTGGCTTCCACGAGGGTGGCGCAGAGGAGGAGCGGCGGCGCCGTTTACCTCCCGGCACGTCCTCCGTCCCCCGCCGGTGTTTTCAGAGGGACTCGCCAACTGGCGCAGCAAAATCTGTCGCTGTTTGGTGTCCGCAGTGCTCTGCAGGTCCGCGTGCTTGGTCTTGAGCAGCCGCTACAGCCGCTGCCGTTGTACCCCCAATGGCAAACAAGGACAAGCGCCTGTGAAGCCCCACGGTGCCGCCGGTGTCGTCGCGTACAGCAGCTACCGTGGCGGCATGCGCCTCAGGTGAGTGTGCCACAACGGTCACAAAGACGTCAAACCCAATGCAAAGTTCATCCCCCACGACATACCTGTTCACGGTGGGTGCAGCTGCCTCCGGGCTCGCCGGCAACGGCGGTGCATTGATGTTGCACTCAAAAGGGGAGTAGCTGAGCTCCCACACGGCCGACCGCACTGCCACTTCGGCGGGCGGCAGCTTGCGGAGTCCCTGCAGCGTCATGAGACAGGCTTGGCCGTCGGGTACGCCTTTGCGACCGCCGGAAGCCGACAAGGGTGACCTGCTCACTCCGCGCACAGTCTGCGGTGGGGCGCAGCGCCAGCATAAGGGGGCACTTGCTCAGTATCAGGCACCGCTCGGTGTCGACGTCTTCGGTGCTGGCGAGATCCAGCACCTCTTGCTGGGAGAGCGCGTAGCGCAGCGTGAGGGCGCCGGTGACGCTGTAGCGCAGCTGCTGAGATGTATCCTCATCACCGGCAGTGTGATTCCAGCACAGCACCGGGGGGAACGCATTGGCGTAGGCAATGGAGCGGTTGGCGCGTGAGGTACGCTCAAAGTGGTCACGGCTAAGGTCCTTGTTGCAGGCCTGAAGATGAATCGCGACGTCCATCAACACGTTGCGACGAGCTCCATGCGGGGCAGAAGTACGCGCACGCTCAGTCGACCCGAGTCCTGGCGCCACAGCGGTGCTCGATCGGGAGATGTTGTGGGCACTCCACACGTTGCTGACGTTGCCCAGCCGCGTGCTAAGGTGTTGACGCAGCGCGCAGCACGAAAAGCGATGCGGCCCAGCAGTCGTAACGATTCTGTCGTACCCGAGAGTGAAGCCGTCAATCTGTCGCAACATGAAGTCATTGGGAACAGGGGCACGGGCGTCCGACGGCGTTGCCGCGCCTGTGTACTGCAGCTGTGGTTGCGACCCACTGGCTTGTGGGGGAAAAGGGAATCCCGCAGACGTCGTGCATCACAGTGTCCGGTCGTTCATGAAGTGGGGGAAAGCGAGGGCTGCTATTGACAAGTGTTGCTGTTTCCTAGTTCACCCTTGATGGGGAGGGAGGGAGGGGACGTTCGGTGAAGAAGGAATCATAAAAAAACAAAACAAGAGAAGCAGGCTGAGGTGCAAAGTGCCGTAAAGCAACGACATAAAAACACATGCTCGCATTAACGCACGAGTCACTAACCAGGGAAATCAATGGCAACAGGCAGAAAAAAAAAACACTTTAACATAGGAAAATGAAGACAACTCTTTTGGGAAACGAAAAATGTGATCGTGAGCAGAAATGAAAGAAACGGAACATTGGGATGGGGGGGAGGGAAAAATGAGAGAGGTATTCAACACGGGGTGTCCACTACCGACCGCGATTCGTGCCTTGGGTGATCCTCACCTTTTCGTTGGGAAGTGTTGTGTCTGCGTGCGTCGTCACTCGGCAAACTGCTGTGCAGCATGGTTCGCGATGATCTTTGCGGCGCGGCGCACGTCCTCCAGTGTGGTTTCGCGGCCGAGTGGACAGACGCAGCGTGCCAATCGCGCGCTCCACCGTCACCCCAATGGCCTTGAGCGGGTTGGACACCTCGACAACACCGTCGGCGGCGGTGGAGTGGCAGGCGGAGCCAGCCGACATGCACACCTTGTCGCCGACGGTGTCTATGAGCCGCGCGGCGGAGATGTACGTGACCGGCAGCCCAGCACGCGAGTCGGGAATCTTCTTGAAGACGGCGCAGTTGAGGGTGTTGGGGAGCGCGACGGCGAGGTCGCCGTTGACGACGTAGTCCATCTGGTGCGCTGCCAGATGCTGTGCGAAGACAGGATGGCCAGCTCGTCGCGCGTGGCGCGCATGCGGCCAGCGAACTCGGGCATGTGTATCCACCGCGTGCAGGAGTGCGGCGGCCATTCCCGTGTCGGTAAGCACGTTCTCCGTGCCTGGTCGGATGCCGGACTCGTGTCCAGCGCCGAAGCTCACGTTGCGCACAGTGACACCGGGGCGGATATAGAGCGCGCCAGACCCCTTGGGGGCGTAGAACTTGTGGCCGCAGACAGAGAGCAGATCCACGCCGAGATTGCCCACACTGACGTCCACCTTCCCCAGCGCCTGTGCAGCGTCGGTGTGGAAGTAGCACGCCTCGCCGCACTCCTCCTTGGCGACCTTGACCAGGGCACCAATGTCGTTGACAGATCCCAGCTCGTTGTTGGCAAACATGAGCGTTACCAGCGCTACGCGTCGCGCGCCGCCCGCACCACCGATCCCGCGCAGTGTGGCGCGCAGACCCTCGGCAGTCAACTGCCCCGTGTGAGTGTCTACTGGCGCGACGACCGTCTCAAAGACAGCGCCGGCGACGCCGTCGGTCGCAAGCGCGGCGAGAACCTTCTCCACGGCCGGGTGCTCTACGTTAGTACATACAATAACATCCCGTCCAGCGTCCTTGGCATGCACCGCCTTGGCGCCGCCTATTATGGCCAAGTTGTTCGACTCCGTGCCGCCCGAAGTGAAGATGATCGTCTCCGGTGACGACGCCGCCAGAGCCTTGCACACCTTCGCGCGAGCCTCGTCGAGGGCGTGGCGGGCCGCAAGCCCGTAGGGGTGGGTTGAGCTAGGGTTCCCGCCCACCTTGCGCACCGCCACCATAGCCAGCCATGCCTCGTCACACATGGGGGTTGTGGCATTGTAGTCGAGGTAGATGGGCAACGGCTCAGTCTCCGGCAGCGGCCGTGGCCGGCGGTGCTTCAGTGGAGGGCCGACGGCGTTGCACATTGTGTGTTTTCCTTGCTAGAAATCTATCCTTCTTACTGTAACACTAAACCCACGGTAAGGAGGAGAAAGAGAGGGATAATAATAAAAAAAGGGATAATGGAGAAGAAAAGACGAACATTTGAAAGAGCTGGTGCAGAGTCCCCGGGTCACAGCAGTCTCCGGAAAGACACCAGAATACACACACGCACACACACACACACACACACAAGAAGGTAGCAAGGGGGAACAAGAAGTCAGCGCAGCAAAGGCGTCAATACTGTTCTTTTTTTAAAAAAAAAGTAGGAAACACGCATCATCAAGTTCCTGTGAAATCATAATTATACAGTTTGTTGTTACTGTCAAAGGGTTTCGTATTAATGGTATGTATGTGTGTGTACTTACAACTCTTGACGCGTTAGAAGTGATACAGGCAATTACGGTGTGTTGCACCTTGATAAACGTCAAGGTCAACGTGCCAAAGGGAAAGTCTTGAATCGATGGTCTAGATCTCAAGACCTCTGCCGAACAGTCCTCTAAAAGCGTCGTCAATGCCGCTCAGATCGGCGTCGGGCACTTCCTGCCGCACCTCCCGGGACATCTGGGGGATCTCCGTCGCGATGAAGGAAAGCGGCAAGCTGCCCGACCGTATCATGTTGAGTGTGCTCTCCACGGCGCCGTACGTGGCGGAGGACGGTTGCAGCCGCTCCAGCAGTCCCTCGATAGACGCCAGGAGCGCATCGGCCGCCTCGCCAGAGAAGTCCTCGGCGCCGCCGTGACGCCCTAGTTCGGCCGCCCCGCCGTCCGCGGTCTCGCCACGTTGGTACTGCCGGCGCAGCGTGGACAGGTACTCGTCGCCGGTGTCGTCGTCGCCGCCCGCCATGGTCACCTCGCGGCGGCGCTTCTGGTGACGGTTGGCGGCGACCTCGCGCAGGTGCTGTTGCTGCTGTTGGCGCGCCGCCTCCTGTTCGATGCGGAGCTGGTCAGTGCTGACGGAGCGCAGGTGGCGGTCCAGCTGCGCCTCCAGCTCGATTTGCTCGGCAAGCGTCATGGGGTTGCCCTCGCGTATGCGCCGGCGTATCTCCGCCTCGCGGCGCTGGTACTCGAGCGCGACGTACTCCTCCAGCACACCGCCCTGGGCGGACGGCTTCTTCCAGTTGACGTTGAGAACCGGCTCCGACGCGAAGGGGAGCACGCGCGGTGCGCTGCGGCGCGCCTCGCCGGCGCTGACAATGGCCTTCTCGACCGACACGGCGCCCGTCGCCTCCATGACAAAGTGGCGGTCCGGGTTGACGGTGCTCACCAGCGCGGGCAGCGCGGCGCCACCGCCGTCCGGGGCGCGGACCGACGACGGGGTGGCCAGCAGGTCCATGTACGACGGGTCGCGCGCCTCGGTGAAGGTGAAGACGTCGGTACCAATGTGCAGCGTGGTGGATCCGTTCGCTCCAGCGCACCATGCGGCTGTTGCTCAGCGGCGTGTCGGTCTGCGCCACGTACGTCCATCGCATCACGTTAGACGGCGTGTACAGCATGCGTGGGTTACTCTCAACATAGGCGTTCTCAGTGGGCAGAAACGGCTGCGGCGCCGCATGGAGCACCTGACGGTTCGGATCGATCTTGGGCATGTTGACAAGCCAGAGTTCTTCGTGACCGGTGGCCTCTGGCACCAGGGGTAGCTCGGCGCGTAGCATCGTCGAAGACTCAGGAAATGAGTCGCGAAAGATTTTAGACCCGTGCACGCCGAACAGGCGCTCGACGTCTTGGTAATCGCGCTCCATCTTGAGAGCGTTCATTCGCTCCGCGAGCACCTGCACCACATCGCGCGGCCGCGTGAAATTCACATCGGACGAGCGCACAAACTTGCCAAAAAGAGTGCTGCAGGACGCCATCGGCGTCAACGAGAGCTGGGTCCTCCGCCGCCATCCTCCTCCTCCTCGTCAGGGACGACGAATCGAGGACCAAAAAGACTGCGCAGTGTTACATCCGGTGGCACATCCGCAGCGGAGGCCGTGTGTTCGTCCGGTACGGAGAGGGGCGCAGGGAGCGCCGCCGCAGTGTGCGGGTGGTGCTCCGGCTCCTGCGGGTGCCGTTCGACAACAGCGGCGTGAGAGTCTATCGGTGAGCCCTCCATTCGAGAAGTCACAGACGCGTGTGGGAGGAGAGGGTAGGAGAAGTAAACACTATTCTAATATGGAACTACGATCTAGATTGACGACGCGTGCGCACTCGAATACTTCGTCGGGCACAGCAAAGACGAAAGCCTACTAGCTACTTGTTCGTTGTTGTTGTTGACTTGGGGTAGTTTGAGAAGCGTGACGGAATAATAAATGACGGAAGGCGATACATGTATTGTCTGGAAAATCATGATTCCACCGAGATGTGAGGCGGCGCACACCACGGCTCAATGAAGACGCAGAAGAAAATGCGAGCACTCGCTGGGGAAGAAAACAACATGCAAATGAACGGTTCATAGGAGCCAGACGCAACGTTACTGTGCTTGGTGACGACCATCGCCACTGTTCCGACCATGAACCACAAATTCGAGTAGTCATTGTATAATACAGTTAATTGGTACGTTCGCTCAGTGATAATTAATTCGAACGGCAAGAAAGAAATGTGACGAAAAGAGCAGTTATAGTTAGTTAACGACGTTGTGGCACCTTGTGATTAGTTTTTGAGATCCGAATTGCGAATCTGTGCGCGAATCTTGATGCGCTTCTTCTTCTCGGCAAACTTTTTGTCGATGGCGGCTGAGATGGCCTCACCACGCTCTTGGAGCTTTCTTTTGCGGTTCGCCTGCTTGCGTGTAAGGTTCTTCTTGGATTTGCTGGGGACAGCACTCATGACGAGGCCGCCGACCATGCGCTGCAGCTTCCTATTGGCCGGTGCACCAGACTTGAGAGCTCCAGCGCCATCGTCCGTCATCGATGTCGCTGGAAGAGTCCCCCTCTCCGTGGAGCCGCGCCAGCTCCTTGTCCACCTCCGACTCCAGCCGCTGCTCCTCCTGATCGCGCTCCTCCTGCACGTCGCGCTCGGCACGTCTCACCTTGCGCTTCCGAACCGACTCGCGGTGTGACCGCTTCTTTGACAGCTGCTTCAGCTTACGAATCAGCTTCGTCATGATGCTTCGCTAAGTGGTTGTAAACAGATCGACAGAAAGAAAATTGAATCTCTGATGCGTTGCTCATTAGGTTCATTTTTTGGAGTTTCGCTAGTTTTTGACGTGATGGAAGACGTGTGATGAATAGTATACACGAAGTACGAGGGACGAGGGCGAGGGGTAACGGGATAACAGAAGAGAGGGAAAGCTTACGACATGCTCACTCAGTCAAATCAGACAGGTAGGAAAAAAAAGAACATGTTATCGCAGCGCCAGGTTGAGAGAAAGGAAAAGCATGTCATTGCACGCTGGTGACTCTACACTCAGGGTGAGGGCGCAAAACATTCACTGATGTTGTCAGTTCAGAAAACGGCACTGAATCATTTATCATTATTACTATTTTTCTGTCAGATTTTGTAAAAGATAAGATACTTTAGAGTAGTGAAGTGCAGTATCGTCTTGCTTTCGAGCACTCCCTACCTTTACCTTTATAATAGTAAAACAAAAAAAGGCTGATTTAGATTTAAGTTTCTCAGAAGACAATAGTGAACCATTAGTTTCATCCTTGCTGGTCTCACGCAGAGCACTGTTAACGGACGCAGCTGATGAACCTGAAAACAGCACCACCAACGGGAAAAAAAACGAAAATCACTGCGTGGTCCGCACTCAGTAACAAAATCTTTTATCTTTTCATGTCTGTATTCTCACTCTCATATTGAGTTCCTTGTTCAGATATCAATTGTTGCTAGATACAATTGCTCAACCGGAACGCAGTGAGTGTATTGCGATCACACAGGAGCGCCCAGGAAAGCAAGGGAAAAGCTAAAACGAACCACTGTAAGCAGCCACAAAGGTGAAGACTGAGAAACTAATATAAAAGAAAGAGTGCACGCCGACTTGTTGTCAGCAACACGAGTGTTAATATGTACATCACTATTTGAGGCGAATGAACCCTTCAATGAGAAGAAAACTATGTGTGTATATGTTGTGCATAAGCCAAGATGTCATACCATGCTTATAAAGTGATGAAGGAATGTTTGAACAAGTTAAGAAGAAAAACAACTGGGGAGACGGAGCAATAGAAGACAAAAAAAAAAAAAAAAAGTAAGGCCATAGTTAATTATACTTTCTTTTTCTACAGCGACCTATGAAAGGAACTGGAACAAAAGGAGGAAGCAACACACCATCAGTCTCTTCTCCCAAGCCATTGAACTGTCAGACAACGCCAGGATGAGAAGCAGATAGGTGTGATACTTGGTGGCCGCACCCTACTCTGCATATTTGCTATTTAATGCCAGTCAATTATTTGGAGCTGGAAAACAATAAATCTGAGACAAGAGGGAGAACGACAGTGCGAACTTTCATCCTTTCGAGACCGTCCAGGAGACACCCCGCTTTGTTATTAGAAGTAGCGTCCACCACGACGGACGGGGCCACGGCCGCCGGGAAGACCGCGGCCGCCCTGCTGCTTATGGCCCTGGGGCGGCTGGTGCTTGGCGACGGCGGCATCCTGCTCTCCTCGTTCTCGTTGCCCGCAGCGCCAAAGTCGTGGCGCAGGTTAGCGATCTGCTGGTGGGCAGCGCCGGCTCTGCTCCTCGCCCTCCTCCTGCATGTGCTGGTGCATGTGCTCGGCGTGCTCGTGAGCCTGCTCCTCACCTTCCTCGGCGTGGTGGTGGAAGTTCTCGGCCTGCTCCTCGCCCTCCTCCTGGACGTGGCGGTGCATGTGCTCGGCCTGCTCCTCGAGCCTGCTCCTGGCCGTCCTCGGCGCTGCTGGCGGAAGTTCTCGGCCTGCTCCTCGCCCTCCTCCTGGATGTGCTGGTGCATGTGCTCGGCGTGCTCGTGAGCCTGCTCCTCACCTTCCTCGGCGTGGTGGCGGAAGTTCTCGGCCTGCTCCTCGCCCTCCTGCTGGATGTGGCGGTGCATGTGCTCGGCCTGCTCCTCAGCCTGGTCCTGGCCGTCCTCGGCCTGCTGGCGGAAGTTCTCGGCCTGCTCCTCGCCCTCCTCCTGGATGTGCTGGTGCATGTGCTCGGCGTGCTCCTGAGCCTGCCTCCTCATCTTCCTCGGCGTGCTGGCGGCATGTTCTCGGCCTGCTCCTCGCCCTCCTCCTGGATGTGGCGGTGGAGGTGCTCGGCGTGCTCCTGAGCCTCCTCCTGACCGTCCTCGGCCTGCTGGCGGAAGTTCTCGGCCTGCTCCTCGCCCTCCTCCTGGATGTGCTGGTGCATGTGCTCGGCGTGCTCCTGAGCCTGCTCCTGGCCGTCCTCAGCCTGCTGGCGGAAGTTCTCGGCCTGCTCCTCGCCCTCCTCCTGGAGGTGCTGGTGCATGTGCTCGGCGTGCTCCTGAGCCTGCGTCCTGACCGTCCTCAGCCTGCTGGCGGAAGTTCTCGGCCTGCTCCTCGCCCTGCCTCCTGGGCCTGCTGCATGGAGGTTATCGGCGTAACCCTCGGCGTCCTCCTGGGCCTGCTGGCCGAGGTTGTGAAGGGCGTCAGCAGCGTGGTGACCGAAGGCATTCATGATGATGGGTTGCTGGGTGAAGCGGGGGAGGATGTGTGTAAATGGTGTGTGTGGTGAGCGGTGGATGACTGACGTACGTAGAAAAAAAACAGTAGACTATCATTAGTAAAGGGTGAGAAGGAAATAAGGGAGAAGTGTGAAGAAATGAATCGTAAGTAAGTTTATAAACCACTGAAAAATAATGGTGGGGTCATCAAACGCAAAGGTACTAGAATCATAGTTCGCACTGGTCTATATTTCCTTTGTACTAGCATCAGAGTATGGCTTCGATTCCGTTACGTCTGATCGCGATGTGGAATGAAAACTTCAATGGGCACCCCAGTCACTGGTGTTATACCTTCGAGAAGAATGCGTCTTGGAAGCGTACGCATCAACGATCACGTTTCCGGTAGTTAATTACTCTTCTTTGATTATTTTTCTTCTTCCATTGGAAGCGAAAGTACCTGAGAAAAGATGGTCAAGATCAACAAGGTTAGCTATTTTTCATAGTGTATCTCACTTTTCAAAGCAACAGTTTTCGTTGATTGGCAGGCGAGATTGCTCTTGGCATCATTTGTGGTCTCTTTGTTTTTTTTTTTTCTTTGACAAGGGTTCATTAATCATCTTACTGTGCTTCGGTTGTCGTTCGACAGGGGAAGAAAGCGTGCAAAAAAAAAGAGTGGGTGATACATCGCGCACAACGAAATAAATATGATGAAAAACAAACTATTGAAAAGAGAGGCTGGAAAGAAAGCAACATTTAACAAATTTGTCAGTGGATACGCCGGTCTGTCTCTGCGTGCGTCTGTGTGTATGTGTGTATATTTTTCGATGTTGATGAACAGTGGTTGTTGGTCGTTTTTTTTTTTTTTTCGCTGGAAGAGTGGAAGGAGGAATGAAATAAATAAAAAATAAAAATGAAAAAATTGGAGCAAAAGGGATTCGTACACGAGAGAAAGTCACTGACTGAATGGACAGTCTGTTGCTTTGGACTCACTCGCTAATGGTCGGAGAGTAGTGAGAAGAGAGAAGGGGAAAGCCCTTGAAAATACATCGGGTTTGGCTAGCCTTCTATTCACGACTATCCGGCAGAATTACTAGAGCATCACCTTTTTTTTTGTTCGTTCTGTCCTTCTGTTGCTCTTTGCAGTCAGCACAAGATTAACGACAAAGCACAACGCTAAACCGCTGACGTCTGGTGGGAGACTCGGTTTCCCTCCGTGTCAGGGCTCCTCACAAGCACCATCAGCTGCCCGCGATGTGTCTCTTGGTACACGTCTGCTGGGCACGACAGCTAGTGAGAAAGCGAAGAATTTAGAGAAGCGTCGGCGCGCTGCAGTGCTTGTGGGGCGCATTGCAAAGCGCCGCTGCATTCAGCGTTAACGAAAATGAAAGAAAACAAATTACAAAATAAAAATAAATATAAAAAATATACTAAAAGATTGGAAATTAAAAACGAAAAAACGGAAAATAACAGCGATTCAGTGCGATCCCATCGCCCCTCCTTTTTTTTTTTGAGAAACTGGAAAATCGAGAGGACGATTTTCATCTCATCACCGGATGTAGGAAGTGGGCAAGGTGCGTCCGGCGAGGAGGGCGGGAAAGGGGGTAACGAGTGGGGAAAATACAACAAAAAGCGGTTTGCTCTAAACGCGACTCGGGGCGGGTGGATGTGGACACGTGGCAACAATTGGGGAGAGTGTGAAGAAGCTAAACTGAGTCAACATTCGAGACTGACCCTAACCATTCAGCAGCACCACACTACCGCCACAGAGCGAGGTCACGTTTAGAAGAAGCGACCGCCGCGACGCTGCGGCTGGCGACCTTCGCCGAAGCCACCACCACGCCACCGCGACCGCCGCCGCCGAAGCCACCGCCGCCACCACCGCGACCGCCGCCACCGAAGCCGCCGCCGCCGCCGCCACCGTGGCCGTGACCGCTCATCACCGCCGCCGCCAAGGCCGCGCTCCTCTTCTTCGCCAGGGTATCCCTGCTGGTCATCGCCGC
>JBAMBP010002577.1:0-23453 GCA_037044515.1 Phortica magna
AGTATACAAGTTTCGCCAATGGCAAAAATAGTTCCCTTTGTGGTTTTAATTTCACTGCGCAATATCACGTTTTGAGTAAAATTTTTGCATAAGCTTGAACTTATTTCAGTATTAATCAACTAGAACGTATTGAAGTATTGGAAGTATCGAATATGTTTGTAAAGGTTATATGTCGCCCGATCTCGAACCGGGAACCGATACAATTAATGGAACATTGATAAAAAACTGTTTCAAATAAGGCATAATTATAATTGTTTAAATGTTTTGTTTTTACCAATGTAGGTTCCCTAATTGTATGGGTTCCCACGCGAGGATTAAGGGATTTATTCGTGCTGGGCAAGTTAGCATATAATACATCCGGTTAATTATATTCACCAAGTCTAAGTGAAAAAAAGACTCGAGCGCATCTGATTAAGGTATGATTGATTGATTATTGATTACATACTGAAAAGTCTCTAGAAATGCTTGAGCGCTTATTGATTGAACCTCTTACTTTTTAATCCTCACTTTCAACTACTTTTGCTGTACATTTCTGACCGAATATTCAAAACTTCTTTAAGATATTCAAATTTCAACAATATCTCGACACTTTTATACTTATGTGTTCTTCTTGATTGGCGAAATTCCTAACATTTTATTCATTAATTGGTAGTTTAACTTGCTATGCAAGCATGCACGCTCTTCAAACCAACTAAATGCGGCAAATATTTGCAGTATTTTTAATAGTCAGCCAAGCCGAAAAGTTTGCTGATTGTCAAAGTCGCGTTGCTCTCACAAGCGAGAAAAAGCGAAACGAAACTGCTAATGATGATAATTTTAATGAAAAAGTAAAACAACGGCAAAACTCTTTATGACCAGAAAGAGAAAGACGATGACGTTGAAAAGAAATAGCAACAGAACGACAAAAATGAACGAGAATGATGATAGCGATGGTGTTGACGTTCATGATGATCATAATGTTGGTGTTTATAATGGTGATGATGATGTTTCTGCAATGGAAGAACTTTTCAGCGCCCAGTCAGTCACTTGAAACTGACTTTTCACGACGGACAGACTAACAACAGTCAACTTTTGAATTTTCCACCGCCATTTGATATTTTCAGTTATGCTTTTTCTTTCATCGTTGTCGTCGCCGTCGCCGTCGCTGCTGATTTTGCTGCATCGCGCTCGCAATCAAATTATTAATTTACAGAAATGCAGTTGTTGACTTTTGTAGTTAGGCAGAATTTTGTGTGATTTTTTTATATTTATTCTCTTTTTTTTCTGCGCTTTGAGTAGGTAAACTTTTTAGCCTTAATAATATCATTTACTGCAAAGCATTTTTATGTTCTTTTTTTAAAATATTTTTTCATTTTCATTATTTCTCTTTTACGAAAAGTTTTAAAAAGCGCGCATTGCAAATAAAAATTAAATTGAAAAAAAAAGATACTTTAGCAAAACTTTAAATTTCGTCAGCAACAATAAATTTTCCAATTATTTATAAAGCTTATCGAATGATTTTGCATCAACGTAGGCGATGTGATCGGGTTGGGTCGCAAATGGCGACGTGGGCGGCAGCTCTGTTGCATAGCAATATGGCGCCAGATGGCGTCATTTTTCCGCCTGATTGATATGCAATATATTCAATGCGCAACGCGTTGGTAAGAGACGCCGCCAAGTCAGTAAGTCACTGAGTGAGTGGGCGGCGTTCCGTGGAGGTGCTTAGGTACAACGCCGGCAATAAGTAACTAAAATTAATCGCTGCCATTGCAGGCAAAAGCTTGACTGCATCAATTTCTAAACGACTTTGAGCATCTTCATACTGACGAGTGACTTTATTGCGTTTCGTTTTTTTATTTTTTTTTTTTTGTTTTTTTTTTCAACTGAAGTGTAGGAATTTTTATGATTGCAGCGCACGTCGACACGTACAGAGGTCGCGAGCGTACGTCAGAGAAAAGTTGACCGCCACAACGTTGAACACACCGATACACATACAAACGGAAGGACGTATAACATCAATGAGTGTCAGTCAGCGGCAAGCAAAAGAAAAAATACTGCAAGCCAAGTTTAACTGTTTAGTCTGTAGAAGCGACAAAGTTGTTTGGGCATTGAAGTCTTGTTGTAATAAGTCGTTGGTAAAAACTTATAGACTGACAGACTGAAGGACAAAATGTACGTTTGAGCATTAGTTTAAGATGGTTTGAGCTTGTTAGTTTCATTGAGCTGATGGTTAGAGGGGTCACTTGTGGTCTCTTTAACCAGTGATAGTTTGTGTCGCAGTCTAAGACTTTGAGTTGTCGTTCGTGACTGTGTGTGTGGGTATATGTGCCGCGTTTTATGACAGTTTGTCCATCCGTTTGTCTTTTCTGAGTCAGTCTGTCCGCCCAATATAGTTGCCTGGCCCACTTCTAACAAGGTGCACGTGCCACAGCAGACTAGTTCCTATTGCTTTCTTCAAACTCAAAGCGTATTTTCATTGCCTCCTTTTGTAGCTCAATATTTCTGTCCCTTTTTCTTTGCTTTTGTGTATCTTTCTATCTGTTTCTAACATGTTAGGCTAGCTTTCGCACGCCTTCAGTCATTTTCAAAGGAATATGATGACTAAGTTGAGTCATCAATTCTTTTGACATGTCCTGCGGCTATTAATGTCGTTCTAACGACTTCGATTGGCATCCACACAAATACATATACATACGTCACAGCGGCACACATTTAATGCTGCTTACAGTACAGTTGGCATTTTCACGTACTCACGGCTGTGTGTGAGTGTATGCATGTGAATGTTCGCTCGCGCGTTTCCGTTTCCGTTTGCTTTACCTTTCTTGACTACTTGAGCAAGAGAACGAAAGCCGGCGCAACCAACGCGCTTTTGCTGAACTTGCAACATTCTATATTTATTATTGCCATTGCTTGCTGCCTTATGTTGCTAACTTTAACACGCTTTAGTGTGAGTTACCGCTTCTTTCCTTTCTTACCACCGCAAGTGATGCTTCTGAGACACAGTTTAGCTCAGCTCACAGCTTCTTCAACACTTCTGACTTTTGCGTCTGGCAAATTTCCAATTGTCACAAGTCGAAGTCGGAAGCACTTCATCATTTTTGTCATCATCAACCTTCTCATCATCAACCTTCTCATCATCAACCTTCTCATCATCAATATTATCGTCATTATCATTAGCATCATTATCGTGCTCAGCATTATTGCCTTGAGTTTCCTGTACGCAATTTAAAGGTATATAAGCATCAGTTGTTCAACATTATCTTTTACTTACTCTCTCTCACTTAGCACTTGTTCATTTAACCCAGCACAAATTTTTCACCTCTTCTCGCATTTTCATTTTTAAGCCTTGACTTCTCTTGCTGCTGGAGCTCATTAAAAATTCACAATTCATTTGTGTGCAAAGTATGAATTGCTCTGAGACTTTTGGGAGCATTGCGACATAGGCACACACTCTCGCACACACGCAGACATCCTTAATATACTCGTGTGTTGTATCTCAGCTGCTTATTTTATAAAATGCTATTTTAATGGCTGTCAATATTATATCTCATCGATGTCGTTGGCGTCGCCGCTATGCTAGTCATCGATACTCTCATCAATAGTCAAGGGACACACACGAGGCCGGAACTTTATTTACTCAAGACTACGCTCGACATGTATCTGGAGTGCCTTATATGTATATGTATTCTTGTGTGTATCCTTTGTTTTACATTTATGTGTGTGTTTATGGTGCATCATTGTCGCATTGCATTCGTTATCGCTTTTCAAGTTGCTTCGCTTGAGATCCTTTCATTGTAACCAATATCGCTTTTGTTGTCTTTGTGGTAAAAGCGTTAGTTAGACGCTTTTGCCGTTATTGACTTTGACTACGTAAATTTCTTGGTAAAGAGAGTTCTTTTTTATTTTTGGTTTGTGTTTTCATATGTTAATGGCTCAGCTTCTTGTTACTGTACAATTATGGCTGTTGGGTTTCACTTCAAAGAAACAAAAGTATAATTGTAATCGATTTTCTTACTACATAAGGATGTGATTGAAACATAATCAAAGGTAAGTATGACATAGCATTTGTAACGGCAACATTTGTTGACTTCTTTCAAAAGATCTATTCAGTCTTTTGTATCGTCTGAGCTCATTTTCAAAATTATGACTTTTTGACATTCGCTCTTATTGTGATTCATTTATATTTCAAGATTTTATATCAATTTATCAGCTAAATTTTTGCTCTTCCGTTGAATCCCCTGTTCTAACCGCTTATATGGCCCTATTCTCCAACAGTCAAAATTGGGTCGATAACATTGCCTATTGTTCCCTATACAATGATCTACTATTGTGAAAAAACGAACGAGATTACGCTACGAGCATATGATGTGAAACATCTAACATCTCAACATGCTAATAAGCACGTCTACATTATATCGGGAAAAATATAAAGCTGCACTTTACAATTAAGAAAGCTGATGCAATGATATTTAAAAATGATTAAAAATGATTTTTCGTAACGAAGAATAATTCTTTTTAACGAAAATTTTGTTTTGTTTAATTAACATTTCACTTAATGAAACTTTTTATTAAAGACAGTCATGGCTTCCTCTGTTAACCAAAATATGAGTCATTTACTTGTGATTTAGAAGTATTCAAAAACCAGTTGAAATACAATGTACAAGAATTAGTTGTCTAAACATTTTTGATTTGTGGTAATTTCAAGCATGAGTTTCACTTAATCAAAAAAGGGAACTATTCATATAAAAATCTCAGTTTGATTGTTTTTGAGGGGCAACAATAAGAGAAAGGGCGTGTGGTATGCAATTTTTAAGATGTATATTTATTAAGCATACAAAATTTCAGGTTTGTACCTTTTACAACTTTGGAAAAAATCTTTCTTTTGAGAGGAAATGAGAGCATAGGGAAAAATTTGGACAGACGGCGAGATGAAATACATATACATACTTTGCGGCTTCCTGCTCGCCTCTTTTTAATGCGTTACACACTTTTATTCTCAAACAAACTTATCATATCCTGATACACAGTGTGTACAGGGTATAAAAATGATAGAGCTTGAAGTATTATTTAATAAAGCAGTAAGAAAAAAACAGAAAATGCGATTTATTCAAAAGAAGAAAATGTTGTAAAGAATAAACAAGATTTCTGTTAATGCTTTTGCTGTATAAATATTTGTGCAAATTCTGCAGAGCGAACATAAAAAACAAAAAAAGCATGTAAACATCTTGAAAAGATAAAAAAGTAAAACAACAAAACAAAATAAAGCAAAATAAAGCAAACAAAACGAAACGAAAGAGAGAAATATCACCCTATGACATTAAAAATATTACCTTTCTTTGCATTTCATTAGGAAAATGCATAATTCGAGCTCAGCTCGTTGTATCTTCACTTAAAGTGGCACAAGAACATGCCGAACACTTGATTCTGGGTCCTGCGCTGTTAATGTTATGGACCTGCATCTGCGACAAAAATGCAGCAAAATCTTATAGATGAGTGCAATATTTTCAGCTGTGCAAAAAAGCGTTGAAATATGCTAATACCGCACACAAACATACTCAACAAGACAATTTTTACTCAGCGAAAATACGGCATACCAACAGAGTGTTTAATGGGTTTACGCTGCGGTCAAGCGCTCAAAGCACTTAAATTTTTGGAAATTCGATTTTAAGTAAATTTTGCAGTCACAGTGTCACTTTGCTAAAAGCACTGGAAGGCTCTTAGACAAAATTAAAAGCTAACAACTGACAGGCAGACAGACAGACATATAGTTGAATAATTTACATAAATAAAATGTTGGTATTTCTATTAAAGAGAGCTGAAATTTGTAGTATTTATTTGAGCCACTATATGCAGACTGGTCTTGCCCTCAACACCTCCTTACCTACCTTCTTTGGCTGTCTTCACGTCTACTCAATCGACAGCCGTGTTGATTGTGACTGCGGCTTCTCTATTTTGAGTTAATGTAATTAGTCTATTGCTTTCAGAGTCTTTTGCTGTCGAGTTAGACACGTTGGTTGGCCATCATCGGTCATCAACCAACATTATTTTCATTCGAATTTATATTTTTAGCTTTTGACTTTCTGCTGTTAGCGTAGGAGCTTGCACTCAAATAAAAGTTATTTTTAATGGTAATTAATTTTATGTAAAGAGCATAAAAAATCGAGGTAAACAAAACTGTAGCAACGAATAAACGAATAAAATAAGCAAAATATTTTTTATTATTTCCAGAAAAATATATTTTTTAAAGTTAAGTTGAAAGAAGCTTTGCCTGGTTGACGTTCAGTTCTCTTTGGTTTTATTTCCTGTAAATTTGGCCGTTCATTTGGGCCAACGGTAATGGTTATGGTGGATGAGGTTGAAATAGTGGCGTTGCTTGATTTGTGGACAACGCAAATAAAAAGTTTATTTAATGGCAATCAACTTTTGTGGTAAAAAGTTAAACTTTTTACGTGGTTTATCGTTTGAAAATAATACGAAATGTTGCTTTTGTTCCTCAAAATAATTTTTGCTTAAAATAATTGCGCAGAAAAAGAAAGAAAATATGAATGGATTAACTAGACAATAAAAATAAGATTCACATTTTTTTTTAAATAAAAGAAACGAGTAAATAAATAAATACAATCCAATATAAAAAGTTAATTACAAGAGAGAATTGGCAAAATAATTTTTTAAAAAAATATCGTAATAAAATACAACAAAAACTCAAAAGGAAAAAAGTGGAAAAATCAAAAATTCAAGATAAAACGGATGACTTAAAGAAAGGTACAGTGAATGAAGAAAAGTTTACAAAAATCAAGATATATCAACCGTAGTTTGAGATTTGACATAAAAAAACTACATGTTTACCTTACGTATTAAGATATACGTAAAGTATGTTCTTTAGGCGATGCAATGAAACATGGTCGAAAATAATTTGCTCTTTTCAAAGAGCAATTTGTTCTAGTGAGCTACGCTCTATAAATAAGAAAGTCTCTTAATTTGAAATAAGTTTTTCTTGCCACAAGGATTATCATAAGAAAATTTCCATCTGCACGACCGTGTGAGTTTCGACGTTTTTCGTTTTCTGGACTCACGAAAGTAATTATAATATAACTGAATGAATATATCAATTGTGAAAACAAAAAACACAACAAAGAATAATATTTGTTTGAAGTTCATGAAGACAAGTTACATAAATGTTTTTTTAAGTTTCTTTTCTGTTACGAACACTGATCAAGTAACTGACGGCCGTTTGAAATAAGCTCAACTGAATCAAAAGCACATTGATTGACCACAATCCTTTTCCATGTGTTAGGTGAGTTAAAACAAAAATGAAAACCAATAAAGACGATATCTACGACCTTGCCGTACATGTATGTAGATCACGTCACCATTTGTGCCGCGACCATTACTGGTTGTCTTTGGAAACTTATTTCTCCTTGTCCACATAGCCTATATAGCAATTTTCATTGTTATACCTCATTGGGTTATTTACATATATGTTTTGTGTTACGCCCATTTTTGTTTCAAAATGGTTTTTGCGAAATCCTATGAACAGAAGTTAGAAGTTTCAAGTCAATTGGTTAAGAAACAAAAAAGTTCTCCATACAACGACTGAAATTTGCTTCTCTTCGTCTTCTTAATTTTGTATGGCAGCTATCACTTCTAGTGTTCCGATCTCAATAATAATGCATTGTCTGGTAACGGGTAACGCAAAATTACCACTTGTGAAATTTTAGAGCTCTATCTTACAAAACAAAAAGTTTTTTATACAACGATTGAATTTTTGTTTACTTTTTATTTTATTTTCGTATGGGCGCTACCAGTTCCAGATCGGACCAGTTCCAGTAGTGCGATGTTGCTAGTTCCGACCAATGTGTCATCGTAATAAAATACAAGGGTCTGTGCAAAGTGTCAGGTCGATAGCATCGAAACTGAGGAAGGAGATAGCGTTCATACGGACAGACGTTCAAACGGACATGGCTGTATCAACTCGTCTTGTCATCCTGATCAAAAATATATATACTCTGTATAGTCGGCCACGCTTCCTTCTGGGTGTTACAAACTTCGTGACAAAACTTTAATACTTTTCACTTCGTGAAGAGTATAAAAAGGAATAAAAAGAGACACAGTTAGGTTGGTTTGGTGAGTGTGCAAATGACCGAAAAATAAACTGAATGACAAGCTGATGAGCGCGAGGCTTGACATGACTTTGAAGACAGGTGCAGTTTGACTGAGCTGGCAAGAGGAAAAATAGCTTTGCACAAAGTGAGAAAAAAAGGGAGAGATTCTGAGAGAACGTAGAACATGAGGTTACACACAAGAGCACAAGCAAGAGTGCTTGTTCGCTTGCATGGCAAACTGTTAACTTGACTTCTTGGTAAGGACAATAATGAAAATTACAACACAGCAACGAAGGCTACAAATAAAGCAAAAAGAAACAATTTAAAACAAAAGCAGAAAAATGGAATCCCAACGCAATACAACAAAAACCAGTAAGAACGCCAGGGTAAAACACAACCCTGCTTACAACAACTACGTTGCAGTTGTTGCAGTTGCTGATTGTGACAAGCATATATTGTTGCTTAGGCATTAGATCGGTCAGTACGTCAGATAGTGTGTCGGTTCGTGTAACGTCTTCTACATCAATCACTTGTCTAAGCTCCCTACTTAAAAGTATACAATACAAACGTGAAAACCGCAACAGTCAAGTAAACCATTTTGCATATGTGGCCGTACATTTCTGAACATGTCTCTGTGAGGGTACATGTGTGTATGGCAGCCAAGCAAGTTCAATTCACAGCTCTCTGTGTGTTTTGTGTGTGGATTTTACGCACTGCTAAATGAGGAATTTGTAAAATGTTCTAACCAATAACATAACAAATGACAATAACATGGCCCTTGACAACTCTATACGCGTCTTTGCCTACAAAAACTAAATAGTTTCGTCACACAAAGCATTAAAGCAAGTGAAGAAAAAACCAGTAAGGGAGCTATTTTCGGCTATGCCGAAACTTATATACTCTTGCAAACGTTTTCACAATTATTCTTATTAGAAAATCCTTTTTTAATTTTCCAATAAGAATCATATACGTAGCCACGCCCATTTTCTAATTTGTCTTTAAGAAGGCAATGTAGTCAAACTTCACTACATTTTTCAATCTTGTATCTCGTCTGTTTACAAAGAAGTCTCATTTTTAAGTTTTTAGTTGTATGGGCGGTACCACGCCCTTATGTCCGATTTTTATAAAATTCTAGATTTATGTCAGGCATTAATTAAAACACGTAATAGCAAAGTTTGGTTTGCTTATATTCAAGAACAAAAAAGTTTTTCTAACAAAAACTGTATTTTTAACCGATCGTTCCTATGGGAGCTATATGCTATAGTAGCCTGATCTTGACCATTTTTGCACGGTATCTTTGTTGATGTCAAAAAAGTTTTTGTGCAAAATATTGAGTCGATAACTTCTAAAATAAGTGGTTTTTTAAGCAAAAACATCATTTTTGAACGATCGTTCCTATGGGAGCTATATGCTATAGTCATCCGATCAAACTGAATTTTACATACCAAATACCTGCAAGGAGAAGAAAATTTTCTGCGTTTAAATTTTTTTGCTAACTTTAAAACTCTGGCCGGAAATCGCATTGAAACAGACAGACGGACAGACGGACATCGTTATTTGAACTCGTCTCGTCGTGCTGATCAAGAATATATATACTTTATATAGTCGGAGATGTCTCCTTCACTGCGTTGCAAACTTCATGACAAAGTTAATATACTCTTTTTGCAAGAGTATAAAAAACAAAGGACGTTAACAACGTGTTACATTGTCCTTGTACTTCTCAACTTGCACCAATGGCAGCATCGGCACAAAAGATATGGCATCTCGAGCAGACTTGCTGCTGTCGTAACTTTTTCCTATAGTTTTCTTTTACCTTTGCCGCCGCCGTGGTTTCATTTAGTGAAATGACATGTTGCTTCCATCACTGCTGCAGTTGCAGGTGCGAAGTCTGAGGCCAGTTTCTCTCTAGCCTTCCTGGCTAGTAAATAAGCTAATAAAAAGATAATTTATGCTGAAGTGCGCGACAAAGCTATGCTAATTCCGTGTGCTTTATTTTAGTTCTAACACTCAAGAGGATAACTTTAGGAAAACTGTTTTCAATGTTGCCATAGCATAGACCGAATCAAAAAAATTTTAAATCATGCATGAATAAACATGTTAGAAACGTCTTTAGGTGTCAAATAAAGTAAACATATGAATTGAATTGAAAAATTCAAAAAACAGAAGACCAGAAAAACGTTTCATACTTTTGAGCAAGTCAATTATTTTTACGCACTTTTGCATACTTCATTAGCTTAAGACGAGTCTATCATACAGTGTCGTAGAAGCATTTCTAAAATGTTGGAAATACTTCAATATTTCTGCATTTCACTTGTATGAGTAATAAAATTTGAAATGAAATAATTTTGTCATATTTGAAATAACCACAAGTTGCTTTAATATCAGCAAAAGATTGACGATATACAAGAAAGATGAGACATTTATAAAATGTAAAGCATGCTGCAAGGCGACAAATGAAAACAGATGCAAAAAGTCACAAACACAAACGTACAAAGGTTTCCATAAAAGGAGAAGAAGTATAAAATGAAATTTGTCTGGAAATATGTTTAAAGCTGAATAGACTGGGACACATTACCACAGCATTATGCGACCGCAGGGAGCATCAATTGACTGACCGACGGAAATGGAATAAAGCGACAAAATGGCGCCATCAATGGCGACGACAAGTGCAATAAGAATGCTGTGCGCATTTTGGCCGTTAGTCAATAAGCATTGGAATAGTCAAGTCAATATGTGTGCTAAAACGCAACTTAATGTGCAACGTGGGAGTTACAAAAAACAAAAAACAATTTATATTTGTATTTCTTTGCCTTAATTTGAAAAAACATACAACATCAACTTGTATCAGCGGAAGTTGTTTGGCTCTGGTTAGGTTTTTGCACAGTACATGCGCTTGTGCATGCAGAAGATTGCGCTTTTGCGGTTGTGTTAAGTTTATTTCCGGCTTGACTCGAAGTCAAAACTGAACCACAAGTGTCGCAGTGAGTGTTCTCAGTCTAAGTCTAAACACTTAAACAGGTTGAACCCCGTCGAACCGAACCGAATCGAACTAAACCGTTAACAACAACATCAACAACAACTTTAGGGGTCACAATTCAAAATTCTATGCAATGCGGCCTGCAGTGAGCAATGATGATGTTGATGACTATGATGTCGTCGATGGTAACAAAACACAAAACACAAAACCCAAACACTCAAACCCCAAGACAACTTTGAATTCACAATGGTTTCGTTTGGTTGCTGCGCGTTGAACTGGAGAAATGCTTTTGTACGTGCGTGCGTGCCAGCATGCGTGCGTGCGTGAGAGAGTGTGTATACTTATGGTCGGAGCACGACGTTATATTCATAAGCAGACAACAACATGGACGATGACCACCAAAGGCGAAGTGTGTCCTTCTGTTTTTGTCTCCTGTCAAATGCATCAATGCGGAGAGCCATCATCACCGTTCATCGGTCGGTTGGTCGTCCGGCCGGTCAATCTGTCTATTTGTCTATCCGTACATCTGTGCGTCCGTCCATGTCCATTGCCACACTGTGACATGACGTGCCTTGATGTGAGGTGTGTTGTAAATTATACGCACTTGTGTTTGAGCATTTTCGTAGTTTGATGTTTTGCGGTTACGTTTAGGCAGCATTTTGGTCTGTCTATTAGACAGCCGCCCGTTTGTCTCTTCATCGGTCTGTCTAGCTGTCCGACTCCATTGTCAATGTTCTTATCATGCCTCTCATCGCTAACATTCTCAACCTTGTTGAGTAGCTAAATTGGTTGTCTTTAATATTTTACTAAGTACGTTTCGATGTGTTCGTTCGTTCATTTATCTGTGTGTCTTGCATGCTTTTAGGCGCAATTTTCGTCACTAATGAGATTTTGGGAAGTTGACAATTGACGTTGATCTTTGCCATTTCTGCTTGGTTGTGTGGAAACGCTTTTGCGGTCTTGTGTTGTTAGAGGAAGGTAAAGAAAAAGTATGCAGTGCCATTTAGCAAATGTCTTTAGTAAAATGATAATTCAATTTAAATTCCATATTAGAAGATGTAAACTCATAATAAACAATGTTGGTCTACGCCACAATAATAACAAAATTGCATTACATCCGAAATTCTACCGAAAGTACGCAAATCGAATTATCAACATTCTTTGTTAAAGTCTTTTGCATGAGTAAAACTTATAAATGTTTAAATATCGAAAATACGAATTGTGTCTTTTAACTAATTCTCTTTTTTAACTAATTTAAGTTCTTGTTATTAGCTCAGCCTATAATTATGCAACATTCAACCGAATATCGAAGTCAAATGGCAGCCGTCAACTAAAGCCGCTGAGTTATGCAAATTTTTTTATTATACTTCCTTTCTACTCGCACCACTTACAGTGAACAATTATTCGTCATTAATATGATAATCGCACTCAAACCGCTCAACTTTGACTTGCGCTTGGTAGACAATTATCTGTGCTTAAATGGCGCTCATCCGCCAAACTCGAACAACTTTGCTTAAAGTTTCGGTTTTAATTTGTAGTTAAGCATTAAAAATTATTTCATAATTTTTATATTTTTTCTGTTTTGTTTTTTCTTTCAATTTACCCTTAAGTAAAGCTTTTCAATTTAAAGTTTATATATATTCCACGCAGTATTTTCGTTCATGTTATGCCATGCCTCTTGGCCAATTGGTTGCCGTTAGTCGTTGTATATATTCAGCGGCTTTTAGCTCTACCAAAGTTTTGCACGCTCATTCTATGTAACATAGCAAAAGTTTTTGTTGCTCTAGCTGGCTGGTCATGTACAAAGTAACTACGGTTCGAACCTATGTATATGAGACTCAGTGTTTGCTGCGAGGCGAGAATATTTGCTGCAATTCGCTAAAAGTTTTTTCTTTGACTCTACTCTATTGAATTGGAATTGATTTGCTTCGTTTTGTTTTTTACTCTTTGCCAGTTCAGTGGAAATAGTTGCCTTATGAATTTGGTCAAATTACTTGGCTAAGAGTTTCGATACAAACACGTTTTTTATTGCTTCTTTTAGCCGTTGCAAAGTAAAAACTTAACTATTTTGTGGTTATTGTCATACAGTTTTGTACATTTTTAATAAGTCAAAGTAATAATTGTTACTTTCAGGTGGACAACATTTTGCATATTGAAGTAGGGGGTGGGTGTAAATGTTTTGCATCTTCATTAAGAAAACATTTGAAGGAAGCGAATATTTCTTTGTGGATTATGCTACTTATATAGTGTTTGACACTCAAAACTGTGAAATCCAAATCAAAGAGCATGGGATGTTTAAACAGATATATTGAGATTTAAAAACATGTCAAAACATTTTTGGATTGAATTAATGTAATAAGGGCTTTGTAGTCGAGTATACGCGAGAATATAATACCCCACACACAAGATAGATCGTGCTATTAAGAAAATCTGTCAAAAAATTCGAAATTTACGGAAAATGACATCAAGCAATTTAAATTACAAAAAAATTTTAAGCCAAAAACTAGGTATTTTCAGGTATGCAGTTTTAAATAGAATAAATAAATATTAACTGAGTCTGCATACAAAAATTTGTACCTTTAATAGTTTTGGAGGTAAAGTAGTTTTCAAGAAACAACTTTTAAGTTCCGATTTTAATTGTTATAGCCTATTTGGGTCCAGAAATATAAAAATTATTGATTGATGAAGTTTCCCGCCAAATGGACTTGAAACAAAAAAACATTGCCATAAAACGACTTAATTTTGCTTCTCATCCTCTTCTTATTTCATATTGCAGAAACAAGTCTTTTCAAAAACAAAAAAACTGTTTCTTACAATGACTTTGATAATGTTAATTTTTCGTTTTCTTCTGTATTGAGGCTATCAGTTCCAGTTGTCCGATATGGCCGGTTCCGACAAATGATTTGACTCCAAAAAACTAAACTCTCTGCAAAATTTCAGCTCGATAACTTCAAATATATTAGAGGAGATCGGACATTTACTGAGAGACAGTAAGGCGGACATGGCGTAGTCGACTCGACTTGTCTTCCTGATCAAGAGTATATCACTTTATATGGTCGGAGCTGTCTCATTCTGGATGTTAAAAGCTTCAGAACAAAGTTAGAATACTATTCACTGCGTGAAAAGCTTAAAAATGAATGCAGAAACTGCAAACTGTGTTGCTCGACATGCTTATGATGATTTATTTCCCAAGTGGGGTAAACATCAAGCAAAACTTAGTTCGCTTGATTACACAAAATGAATGTGCGGTAAAAAAAACAAAAAAAAAAAAAACAGTAAGGGAGCTATTTTCGGCTATGCCGAAACTTATATACTCTTGCAAACGTTTTCACAATTATTCCTATTAGAAAATCCTTTTTTAATTTTCCAATAAGAACCATATTCGTAACAACCCACGCCCATTTTCTAATTTGTCTTTAAGAAGGCAATGTAGTCAAACTTCACTACATTTTTCAATCTTGTATCTCGTCTGTTTACAAAGAAGTCTCATTTTTAAGTTTTTAGTTGTATGGGTGGTACCACGCCCTTATGTCCGATTTTTATAAAATTCTGAATTTATGTCAGGCATTAATTAAAACACGTAATAGCAAAGTTTGGTTTGCTTATATTCAAGAACAAAAAAGTTTTTCTAACAAAAACTGTATTTTTAACCGATCGTTCCTATGGGAGCTATATGCTATAGTAGCCTGATCTTGACCATTTTTGCATTGTATCTTTGTTGATGTCAAAAAAGTTTTTGTGCAAAATATTGAGTCGATAACTCCTAAAACACGCTGTTTTTTAAGCAAAAACATAATTTTTGATCGATCTTTCCTATGGCAGCTATATGCTATAGTAGCCCGATCTTGACCATTTTTGCACGGTATCTTTGTTGATGTCAAAAAAGTTTTTGTGCAAAATATTGAGTCGATAACTCCTAAAATACGCGGTTTTTTAAGCAAAAACATCATTTTTGAACGATCGTTCCTATGGGAGCTATATGCTATAGTCATCCGATCAAACTGAATTTTACATACCAAATACCTGCAAGGAGAAGAAAATTTTCTGCTTTTAAATTTTTTTGCTAACTTTAAAACTCTGGCTGGAAATCGCATTGAAACAGACAGACAGACAGACGGACAGACGGACATCGTTATTTGAACTCGTCTCGTCGTGCTGATCAAGAATATATATACTTTATATAGTCGGAGATGTCTCCTTCACTGCGTTGCAAACTTCATGACAAAGTTAATATACTCTTTTTGCAAGAGTATAAAAAAAAGCAAAAAACTGTAATTAGTGGTGCGAAATTAGTGTTATCCTTTTGCACGCAAAAAGTCTGTTAAGGATGTGGGAACGAAAACTAGTCTTGCTGATAGCATGATGGTGCGACGAGAATAGTTGTGTGGCTTAAAACTAAGCAAGAGTACGTGGCAAGACTGACACTCTTTTTGTTGCATACATCCAGGCGCACATATACGCTGTTAGTTTATTTCACAGAAAGCAAACACGCCAAATGAGTAGTGATGATTCTGCTTTCAAGGTGCAATGGATGAATTAGCCTAAGCAATATTATTCAACTTGCGCCTCTCAACAGGATGAAACTATGATGGCGTTAATGCCGACATTGTCATGCTATTTGGTTTAAGTACATTTTGCTAAATGTTGCAGAAAAGAGAAAAGAAAGTTCACTTTTTATACTCTTGCAAAAAGAGTATATTAACTTTGTCATGAAGTTTGCAACGCAGTGAAGGAGACATCTCCGACTATATAAAGTATATATATTCTTGATCAGCACGACGAGACGAGTTCAAATAACGATGTCCGTCTGTCCGTCTGTCTGTCTGTCTGTTTCAATGCGATTTCCGGCCAGAGTTTTATAGTTAGCAAAAAAATTTAAACGCAGAAAATTTTCTTCTCTTTGCAGGTATTTGGTATGTAAAATTCAGTTTGATCGGATGACTATAGCATATAGCTCCCATAGAAACGATCGTTCAAAAATGATGTTTTTGCTTAAAAAACCGCATGTTTTTGGAGTTATCGACTCAATATTTTGCACAAAAACTTTTTTGATATCAACAAAGATACCGTGCAAAAATGGTTAAGATCGGGCTACTATAGCATATAGCTGCCATAGGAAGGATCGGTCAAAAATGATGTTTTTGATTAAAAAACAGCGTGTTTTTGGAGTTATCGACTTAATATTTTGCACAAAAACTATTTTGACATCAACAAAGATACAATGCAAAAATGGTCAAGATCAGGCTACTATAGCATATAGCTCCCATAGGAACGATCGGTTAAAAATACTGTTTTTGTTAGAAAAACTTTTTTTTTCTTGGATATAAGCAAACTAAACTTTGTTATTACGTGTTTTTATTAATGCCTGAATAAAATCCAGAATTTTATAAAAATCGGTCATAAGGGCGTGGTACCGCCCATACAACTAAAAACTTAAAAATGAGACTTCCTTGTAAACAGACGAGATACAAGATTGAAAAATGTAGTGAAGTTTGACTACATTGCCTTCTTAAAGACAAATTAGAAAAAGGGCGTGGCTACGTATATGATTCTTATTGGCTACGTATCCTATGATTCTTTTATAATTTTTAAAAGGATTTCCTAATAAGAATAATTGTGAAAACGTTTGCAAGAGTATATAAGTTTCGGCATAGCCGAAAATAGCTCCCTTACTGGTTTTCTTTTTAAACTGTTTAATCTCCAATTAGCATTAATTGTTACGGTTTTTCCCGAAAGGTTATCAAAACTGAGACGAAGCGGAGAGTATGAAAAATTGCATACAAGTCCACCATAAATGAATCGAAAAAAGAAAACTCTATCGAAATTTGCCAAGTTACAGAAACTTAATTTTAATGTTAAAGAAATGAGAATGATTCAATAAGGTAAAATAAAGCGGAATGAAATGAATTGAATTCATTTGAAAACGAAGGATTGGTTTTCAATTAATTTGTAAGTTTTGTATGTTAAATTTTCTTACAGTAAAGTATGCTATTCTACCTTGTCGAGGCACGAGTAAGCTATATACGCTCCAAATTTGGTGTTCCTATCTGAAAACACAATCTAGAAAATACAACTTTTCGAATTTTTTTACACGAGGTTGTGTCAGTTGCCCCCACCTTTTAACTTAGTCAAGAAAAGGAATACCAAAATACATTTGATCAGCGGAATGAATAACAGGATCTTCCTGCAAACGACTTTTGGTTTTACATATTAAAGTTTTCGATTCCATCAAACATGAAAAAGCGCATGACCTCACAAAATTGTATATTTGGCATCGCCCATATATGTATATGGTATTCCAAATATCAAAAAAATCGGTCAAAAAATGCTGAATTTACGAAAAGTTCGAATTTGCGGGTTTTTGACGAAGAAAGAGAGGGGTGTTTTGTGGTATGCATACCTGGATACAAAATTTCAGACACATATACTTCATAGTTGTGGGGGTATACCAATTTTATTAAAAAAACTTGTAAGGGCGGTATAGTTGAGTATATTCAACCACATAATACCCTGCACATAACCTCACCCATTTAAATAGTGTTCCAAATATCAAAAAAATCTGTGAAAAGTGAGGAATTTACGAAAAGTTCGAGTTTACAGGCCTTTGAAGTAGAGGGAAGCCATGAAGTAAAGGGGTGTTTTTCGGTATGCAGTTTTAAGGACGTATATTAACTGAACCTGCATACAAAATTCAGACATGTATATTTCATAGTTGTGGTGATATACATATTTTAATAAAAACAAACTGGAATTTACACAAAATTTAAGTTTGCCGGCCTTTGATGGGTAGTCGCAATACAAAATGGTATTTTTTGGTATGCAGTCTTAAGAAGTTTTATATGCTTTGTCGACGTACAAAACGTCAGGTTCGTACCTTTAAGAAGTTTCGGAGATATAGGCTTTGACATGCAAACACTATTTGAGGGGTATGCAGTTTTAAAGACGTACATTTATTAAGTATACATACAAAGTTTCAGGTTCTTATCTGTTATAGTTTGGGAGATATACAAATTCTTGTAAAAATTAAGTGAAATTTATCAAAAAATTAAGTTTTATGGTCTTTGAGGGGTAGTCGAAAAAATAAATGGCTATTTTCTGGCATGCAGTCTTAAGGGCATGTGTTTACTGAGTCTACATACAATTTCAGGTCCGTATCTTGCATGGTTTTGAAGATATAGTAATTAACAATAAAATACATTTCGAGGGGTAATGAGGGGAAGGGCAAAAATTTGGGTATAAAGTTTCGCAGACCTTTACATGGTCAGTCTACCTACCGACTTTCATGATTCTAGCGCTTCTGGTGTTCAAGTTATAGCCTTTTCAAAAAGTAGGCGTAGCTGGTTGCCCGGGAGGGAGTGGGCGTGGCACAAAACCGTTAAAACTTGATCTGCTGCCGAGTATAACGAGTTTATCATCCAAATCTCAAGTCTGAAAAACAGAACTGCATACCGGAAAATAGCCCTGTGTATTTTCGACTAATCCTCGAAGACATTCAAACTTACATTTTTGATAATTTCCAATTTTTAATACTCTTCACGAAGTGAAAAGTATTATAGTTTTGTCACGAAGTTTGTAACACCCACAAGGAGGCGTGGCCGACTATACAAAGTGTATATATTCTTGATCTGAAACACAAGACGAGTTGATATAGCCATGTCCGTCTGTCTGTATGTATGCAAACTCCTTCCTCAGTTTTAAAGCAATCGACATGAAATTTTGCACAGACACTTGTATTTAATTACGATGACACATGGGTCGGAACCAGTCGTTGTATGAAAATTTTTTTTGTTTTCCAAGATAGAGCGCTGAAATTATACAAGCAGTAGTAAGTCTAAATGCCTGAAAGTTTCATTGAGATCGGACAACTGGAACTGGTACCTGCCAGACAAAATGAAGAAGAGGCAGAGTAGCAAAATTGAAGTCGTTGTACGGAAAACTATTTTGTTTCTTAACTAATTGACTTGAAACTTTATACTTATGTTGATAATGTGGCTTTAAAGCTATTTTTATATCAAAATGGGCGTGGCACCGCCCACATATGACCCAAGCCAATAGTTTCCATATATCTGGCACCCAATGAGGTATAACAACGAAAATTTATCTGTAGGCTATGTGGACAAAAAGAAATAAGATTCCAAAAATAAAATGGGCGTACCACAAAAAGTGTCGTGAAGAGTGTACATCTTTGGCAAGGCCGAAGATAACGTCCTTACTGGTTTATTATTTCGTTTTCTCTGAACTGCTTTTGAAGTGCCATGGAAATTTAGGAGAACCTTTCCGGTTAATGGGCAGGAGGAAAAACAAAACAAACAAGATAACTAATTTGGCGAAATGAAAATTGTTTATTAAAATTTGAAGAAACAAATAAACAAAGCAGACTGTTGAATAGTAGAAAGATGGGTCAGCATGAAAATGAGGCGATACAAAAATCATAAATATTCTACTAAAAGAATTTAATTAAAAAGAGGTGCTAGTCTTCAGTCAGTTTATGCGCGAATTTAATACGAAACGAACAATAGAAGTAAAAATTGCACTATAAATGTCATGTAGGCGTCTGCACAATGTTTTCAGTTACACTTTGAAGACATAACAAAAGAGTTTTGCCCACCTGACTGTCTGTGTAGGTAACAGCAGCGGGAGTCTCAGTGACCGCCCACTTAAACAAGTGCAAATATTAAACAAAACAAAAGTAAAATCTAGTAAAGAATTGCATTCGAGAGTGCCCGATTTTAATATACCCTGTACCTTAAATTTTTTAAGGGGGTATAATAAGGTGTTGCAACGCCTACTTTTTAATTGAAACACATTTCATTTCCAGGCAGTATCATATAGATAAATGCTTTTCTAAAAAAATTGGTTCCAGAGATATAGCGTTTTTATGAATAAATCTTTATGAATAAATCTTATTATATTCTCTTCTACGCCCAATTTCTATTCTAAATATTCTGTATTTTATCTTATTAGGCCTCAAATCAGCTATATAACCTCTACAATTTTTTTTTTCCTATCTTAAATGACAACCGAGAAAATACAAGTTTTGTAATTTGATTACCCGATGTAGCTTCAGTTATTTTCCTCTCTAAACTGAACTCCGAGGGGAACCCAAGAAATTAATTAGATCTGAATCAACCCAAAAAGGAATTTTGGCTCTACTTAATATAGTTTCCGAAATCGATGCGTTTATACTTCAATACTCAAGAATATTCATTCTTTAAAGGGTGTGCTACGTCTACTATTAGGTATTAACTACATTTTCGACGTACACAAAACTTATATACCCTTGTAATATAAGAGGGTATATTAAATAGGGGATATAAAATAGGGGGAAACTAATTTTACTGAACAACAAATAATTTTTCCTGATGCTCTTTTGCTTTTTACAATGAAGCATTGTTTATAAATAAAAGCAACTGGAAATTGCAAAAGTCGCTTGTCTGTCTCGGTGTTTATTATTATATCGCCCAACGGGCACATCATTCTGCTTCAAGCGCCTAAAAACTTGTCATTTTACAAGTGAATTACTTAAGAATTTTCCAACATACAATGTCGTTCGTGCCAAACTTCTTTAACGTTAGTTCTGTCAACATCCGGTTGCCATGTTGTGTCTGTGTGTGTGTCCAGTAACTAGGTAATAAAGTGTTTAAAAGACTCCCAGACTAAAATTCGCACACACAAAGTGTAGCACACATATAGGCTCCTACAAAAATACGCACAACAATCAGGCAACACGAAAACCTCCTTACCACACTCAAGTCTCAAATTATATGTCCACCTGCTTGTCAGTTCTATACTTCATCTACAATGCATTTCCTTTGTTTAATTATTGTTTTGTTTAGCAAAAAGTCTTTTGCTGTAGTTTAAATTGTATACAGCCTACATTTTGCTGTAGGTTTTTGGAACATCGAAATGTTCTTTTCAACGCTTTTCCGATCTTTTCGCAGTTCAGTTTAATAAATATTTATAAAGTTTTTTACACAATGTCATTTTTCTTTATTTTTATAAAAACATGGTGATGCAGATGTTGACGACAACGACGACGAGCATTGTCGAAGAGATATTCTTTTGGCCTTTATTTGAGCTCGTGTTGAATATTTATTATTACAATTAAGATAGGCATCAGCTCGTGCTTTTATGTGAACTCATTCTGTAAGTCCGTCTTTCAATAAGCCGTTGCCAATTCAGCAAATGCTAAGTTGGCACTCATTGAAAGTTTGGCAATTTTGAAATTCAAAGAATAATTTTAGCAGCATACACTAAATGTGTTTTATACCCTGCATTTTATGGTATATTAGTTTTGTGCATATCGAAGACCTGTGTAACACTTAAAAAGAGGCGTGACAGACCCTTTAAATTATATTTATTTTATTTTATTTTATTTATTTATTGAAAAATGTTAACAACTTACTGCTATTTTAAATATATAAAATTTGATAAAAACTATCATCTGTATATAAATATTGTCTCGGTTGTCTTTTGAGATAGGTAGATCAAATACAAATACCACATATAGTAAAAATTTTAAACGCTTAAGTCTTGGAACCCTATATCCTTCATGAATGAAACTTTGCATGTATGCTTTTGGGATGGAATATAATGATAAAGAATGAAAGTGGTGTATAACAGGCGTTAAAAATTCATCGTGTAGGATATATCAAAGTCAAGAATTAACGATTGCAATTTCTGACTGGTTTTTATTAGAACTTATAAAGATGGTAGTATTTTGTAAAGCTACAAATCTTTTCTCTTTTCCTTTGAGATAGGAACATCTTCATCATTCGGAGGGTATATAGTAAAACTAGCTTTAAGCCTGATAGGGTATAATACAAAAAAGGGCGTGGTCACGCCTACAGAAAGTAAACATTTCAGACGCTTATATCTCTTGAACCATATATCTGTGGAACCAACTGGCTTAGATAAGTAAAAAATTTAACATATAATATTGGATGACAGTTAAATCTGTTTCGATCGAAAAGTGGTCGGGACGCCCTTAACAGTCGTTATAAATTTAAGGTACAGGGTATGGCAAAGTCAAGCACTCTCGTCTGAAATTCCGTACTGGTTCTTAAATGTTGTTGTTGATTTTTTTGAAACTTGCATAATTCAAAACCAAAGCCCCAATTACATGACAATCCAAAGCCATCAAAAGAGTGTTCACGGTCACTTAGCTACCAAACAGACTAAAAGCAAAATCTCACGCCCAAACATCTATAATGAAATTGCGCAGAACCATCAACAACAACGCCTACCACAAAATGTACAAATTTTTATTATACAAGACTGTGAGTCTGAGTGCAACATGCCCAAAAATAAAAAGTCCATATAAAAGATTGGGGAGGTGGCATATGAAGGTCTAAGTAGTTGGATGGCTCATCGACAAGTTCTACCACCGCCTTCGTACTTTCATACATTTTTGTCTGTATGAAATTGACATTTCAGTTGTTATAATATCCATTGGGGAAATACATGTCAATGCTCATAAATATTTAACAATTGTCGTTCACCGATTGAAATAAAAAAAATAAAAACAAAAGCGAAACCAAAAACATTGCATAAAAATATATCAAGCCGCACTCAAAAAATGGCACACGGTGTTGAAATGTGAAACAAACGCACAGACAGCGGTCACTCGCACCAGACGGAAAAAATTATACTTATGCTTCTCTGGTTCTTTTTATTCATTCATTAAATTTCATTCATAAAAAGAATAAAGTTAAAATTGAAAGAATCTTTATAATAACTTGAAATTAATGAAATTAAAATAAATTATAGGGAAACATACCCTGGTGTCACCCTTAATCGATACATGTGAAATTCTGGTTTTATACACAAAATCAAACTGTGATTAATTATGTCGACGAAATAATTCAAATTGAAATATCAGTAATGGTTGAAATTGTGAAATTCACCTTAAGTCAACTTTACAGATTAAAGGTTAACTTACGATATGGAATATTTAATCAACATTTTTGTTCAAAACTTAAAAACTTATATACTCTTTCAAACGTTTTGCCAATTATTTTTATTAGAAAATCCTTCTTATTAATTTTCCAATAAAAATTATATATGTATGTAGCCACGCCTACTTTCTAATTTGTCTTAAAGAAAGCAATGTAGGCATACTTCACTACATTTTGTAATCTTGAATCTCATCTGCTTACAGAGAATTTCCATTTTAAAATTTTCGCTATATGGTCAGTGCGATGCCCTTATGTTCAAATCTTATAAAACTTTGTCAGGCAAGCAATACGTAACTGAACGAAGTAACTTAAAGGCAAAACCATTGTTTTTTTTTTTAATAGTATAAAAATGGGCGTGGCACCGCCCATTGTTTTATACTATTAAAAAAAAAAGGGTAACAGTAAGTATATATGAGAACTGAACCAAATAAAAAAAAA
>JBAMBP010002578.1:0-10211 GCA_037044515.1 Phortica magna
TGCCTTGTGTCTCAGCCTCCCAGCCCAACAGTAGTAACGGTAACACCACACAAGTGAAGCAGAAGGAGAAGGAGGAGAAGGAGAAGAGGGAGAAGTCTCTCACGCCCACGCCGCCGTCCCCCGCTCGCCCTGCCTGCAAGATGTCCTTGAAGGAGGCAACAGATGCGCTGATGGGGGGCACCACACAGAGTTCTTCTCCTTCTTCTTCATATTCATATTCATATTCACCATCTCCTCGTGTGTGTCACCGTGATGTAGGCACTGACACTACTACTAGTACTGGTAATACTACTGGTAGTAGCTAACCTTTTACTGGGAAATGATGGCGGTGGTGGTGGCAGTACTAGCGGTGAGCGTCGACCGCTGCGTATTCACCTCTCTAGGGGGAAGGGAACGCTAAACACTACTACTACTACTACTACTAACAATAACAACAACAATAACAATAATAACAATAATAATGATAGTAGTAATAATAGTAATAGTAATAGTAGTATTAATAACAATAATAACAATAGTGATAATGCTAGTACTGCGGCTCCTTGGGTCTCCTCCGACTCCTCGGCGGACAGTCCCATCCCCCGCAGCGCGACTCTCACCGGCAGCCGCAACGGCGACACGGCGCCTGCAAACCCTTGCAGTAACAGCAACAGCAACAGCAGCAGCAACATCAGCAACAGGAGCAACAACAACAATACCATGATGAGAGGCATCAATAACAAGAATAACAACAACAAGAGCAGCAGCGGGAATGACACAATGATGAACACCTTTGCTACGGGTGCTGGAGAGAAGGAAGATGAGGAAGAGGATGAAGACGTGACATGCGCTATGACAGTATCGCCTCCCCCGGCACTGCGATCCATTTGCGCTCCTACGACTGCTGGTATTACTACTATTACTACTACTACTAATACTACTACTACTAATACTACTAGTAGTGTCGATTTATGTGCTACAGCGAACAACAACAACAACAACAACAACAACAACAACAGTGACAATAACAACATTACTAACGCTACCACCAACATCAAGACAGCCACTGATGCTGAGTCTTCCCTTTCCCCCTTTCTCGCGTCGCCTGCCGCCTCTACCGCAGCTCCCACCACAAGTACCACAAGTACTAGTGTGATTAACGAGAAGACACTAAACAGAGGCCAGAGTGGCGCAGCAGACGCTAATCCAAATGATATCAATGAAATCAATGGAGTCAATGATAACAGTGATGACAGCCGGAGTTGGAGTTGGGGGCAGAGCACCGGCACGCGCGCCTACAGGTCCCCGGCACCTTCATCGGATCTTTCTTTTATGCCGCAACAGAGGGCGTTTGGCAAACAGTTTTTTCTGTAAAAAGAACAGAAAAAGGACGACATAAAGAATACTTGTGTTATTTTCAATTCATCTTTTTTTTTTAAAACACCTTTTCTTTTCTCTTTGGCGCGAGAGACTGGAGTATACATGCCTCTCTTGCGCCTCTTCTCGTGTCATGACTATGTCACTGGTCTACTTCTTTTATATATTTTCTCCCTTTCCCGTGCTGATACTGTTTTTTCTTTTTTTCATTTCCACTTTTTTTCACTTTGGTCGTTAGTGTTCGCAGCTGACCCTTTTATCAGTTTCCCCTACGATGCGCCACCTCCATTTCCACACAGGCTTCTGCGTATATTTTTTTTTTCCGCCCGTGCTTCCACCCTTCATTCTGTAGTTAAAATCCATCAACCATTGTTTTCCCTGTATTCACGGTGTGTAACCCTTGACACTAGCAGAAATTGACGCACACACAATGCGGTACTCATGATATCCCAATTATATGCTCTCTTCTGTACCCCGAAGGCGGTTTCCTGGCTGCGAGATATCTCTTCCGTTCCTCCTGCACCTGTTCACGGAGAGATAAGGCAGCTAGGATAAGTCGTCTTCTCTGCCCTTCTTTTGAGTGCCCCGCTCACACTTTACTTCCATCTCTCGTTATTTTCTTCGCTCTACACAGAATTAAACGTGTTCCTCTATTAGCACACCCACAACCATAATTTGCCCCCCCCCCCCCCCGCCTTTCCGGCCTCTATTCATAGTTCATAGTAGTGACGGCAACTCGCACCGGCACATCTAACAGAACCAAGACCTTCTGCCTGTTCATCACTATCACTTTCCGTACCCCTCGCAAATGTACTTTACGGATGATGACGACTCGTGGTCCGACGACGCGGAAACACCATACGACCAAATGCTGCGTGCTGTGGAGTTGATCAGCGCTGGCACGAGTGCCAAGGACTGGCAGCAAGGGACACTGCTCTTCCGCAAGCGCCTGCTAAGCGGCTACCAGGTGTCCGTAGAAGTGATTAAAAAGGACGTCATACCGCACCTCGCGCGGTTCCTCAGGATGAACGAACACCCGGAGCTGCAGACAGAGGCCGCCAGGGCAATAGCGGTTGTTCTCAAGAAGAGTGGTCGTGACCTCTCCGACACGCTGTTCTATTGTGGTGCCGTCGCCCCGCTGGTGGCGCTGCTGCAGAGCCCCTCAGCCGAGTGCCGCGCCAAGGCCGCCGAAGCGCTGGGGAGTCTCTGTGGTACAAGCAACGCTTGCCGGGAAGCTGTCGTGGCGGCCGGCGCTCTCCCTGCTCTTGCCGCGTGCTTAGGGGCGCCTGATCAGCCGCGTGACGTCGTAGACTCTGCGGCGTCGACGATAGTAACCGTCTGCCGCCGCGAGCCGCCCCTGCCAGTGGAGTCCCTGTCCCCGGTGCTGTCGCAGCTGGTGGACATCATTGGCGGCGCCAGCAGTGACGGAATCAAGTGCAGTGCAGACTGTCTCAAAGCTATCGCGGAATGCTCCGCCACAGCACCGGGACGCTGTCGTGGCGGCCGGCGCTCTCCCCGCCCTTGCTGCGTGCATGGGGGCGCCCGATCAGCCGCGTGAGGTCGTAGACTCTGCGGCGTCGGCGATAGTGGCCGTCTGCTGCCGCGAGCCGCCCCTGCCAGCGGAGTCCCTGTCCCCGGTGCTGTCGCAGCTGGTGGCCAACATTGGCGGCGCCAGCAGTGACGGAATCAAGCAGCAGTGCAGACTGTCTCCAAGCTATCGCGAAATGCTCCGCACAGTACCGGGACGCTGTCGTGGCGGCCGGCGCTCTCGCCGCTCTTGCTGCGTGCTCTGGAGGCGCCCCGATTAGTTCGAGTGATGCCAAGAACTCTGCGGCGTCGGCGATAGTGGCCGTCTGCTGCTGCGAGCCGCCCCTGCCAGTGGAGTCTCTGTCCCCGGTGCTATCGCCGCTGGTGGACATCATTGGCGGCGCCAGGAGGGAAGGATTCGTTGAACAGTGTAGACTGTCTCAAAGCCATCGTGGAATGCTCGCCACAGTGCCGGGACGCTGTCGTGGCGGCCGGGGCTGTGCCCGCTTTTGCTGCGTGTCTGGAAGCGCCCCGTTGTTCGAGTAACGCCAAGGACTCTGCGGCGTCGGCGATAGGGAGCTGAGCGAGGAGGCCCTCGATTTTCTAGACCAGGTCTTTGTTGTAGATAGGAAGGCACGCCCGACAGCCGAGCAGCTGCTCTCTCACGCATTCATCACAAAGTATGCTGAGGCTTGAGTCTTTCCGAAAAACAAGTCGCTTTGCACCTCACTTAGTGTTGCGTACCCGCCTCCGCTGTAGCGTTCTTTTGTTCTTACTGTTAGCAAATCAACTGTTTTTTTCTACTCGTACTCTTTGTCGTATAGTTTCACTTATTGTCTCTCTTTCTCTCTGCCTCACACACACACACTCTCTCGAAGGTGGTTTCATGACTGCTACTATTTCTTCCTTTCCTCCTGCACCCCTTCACGAAAAGATAGGGCAGCTCTGATAATCCATCTTGTTTGTCTTTCTTTTGAGTGCCCCACCCCCCACCCACACAAAACATTCTCCCTCTCACTTCACTTCCGTCACTCGGCCTTTCCCCCGCTCAACACAGAATTAAACGTGTTCCTCTATTAGCACTCCCAACAAGCATAACTTGCCCCCCTAGCTTCTACGGTCCTCTTTCATAGTTCATAGTAGTGACGGCAACTCCCACTGGCACAGCCAACACAACTCAGACCTTCTCCCCCTCTGCCACTCTCCCTACCACCCGCAATGCAAGAAACGGACGGAGCGGACCCGTGGAACTACACCGCCGAAACAGCTCCCTGGGATGTGCCGCCGGAAGTGCTGCCGCGCGCTGTGGAGTTGATCACCGCAGGCACGAGTGCCAAGGACTGGCAGCAGGGAACGCTGGTCTTCCGCCTGCCCCTGCTAATGGGCAACAAGGTACCCGATGCAGTGATCGGCAAAGACGTCATGCCGCACCTCGTGCGGTTCCTCACGCTGAACGAACACCCGGAGCTGCAGGCCGAGGCCGCCTGGGCAATTGGGCTTGTTGCCGACACTTTCGGTGGCGATGATATCTCCCGCACGATTCTCGAGTGTGATGCCGCCGCCCCGCTGGTGGCGCTGCTGCAGAGCCCCTCAGCCGAGTGCCGCGCCAAGGCCGGCGAAGCGCTGGGAGGTCTCTGTCGTTTAATTACGGCTTGCAGGGACGCTGTGGTGGCGGCCGGCGCTCTGCCCGCCCTTGCTGCGTGCCTGGAGGCTCCCGATCAGAAAAGTGATGTCATAGAGGCTGCGGTGTCGGCGATAGTGGATATCTGCTGCTGCGGGCCGCCGCTACCAGTGAAAACCTTGTCCCCGATGCTGCCGCAGCTGGTGAACATCATTGGACGTGCCAGCAGAGAAGGGATCGAGAACAGTGCAGAGTGTCTCAAAGCTATCGCGAAATGCTCTGCACAGCACCGTAACGCAGTCGTGGCGGCCGGCGCTCTGCCCGCCCTTGTTGCTTGCGTGGAGGCCCCCGATCAGAAAAGTGATGTCATAGGGGCTGCGGTGTCGGCTATAGTGTATATCTGCCGCCGCCGGCCGCCCCTACCAGTGAAGTCCCTGTCCCCGCTGCTGTCGCAGCTGGTGAACATCATTGGACGTGCCAGCAAAGACGCAATCAAGCGCAGTGCAGAGTGTCTCAAAGCTATCGCTGAAATGCTCCGCACAGTACCGTGACGCTGTCGTGGCGGCCGGCGCTCTCCCCGCCCTTGTTGCGTGTCTGGAGGCGCCCGATCAGCCGAGTGATGTCATACAGCTCTGCGGTGTCGGCGATAGAGGCCGTCTGCTGCCGCGAGCCGCCCCTACCAGCGGAGTCCCTGTCCCCGGTGCTGTCGCAGCTGGTGAACATCATTGGACGTGCCAGCAAAGACGCAATCAAGAGCAGTGTAGAGTGTCTCAAAGCTATCGCTGAAATGCTCCGCACAGTACCGGGACGCTGTCGTGGCGGCCGGCGCTCTCCCCGCCCTTGTTGCGTGTCTGGAGGCGCCCGATCAGCCGAGTGATGTCATAGACTCTGCGGTGTCGGCGATAGTAGGCCGTCTGCCGCCGCGAGCCGCCCCTACCAGCGGAGTCCCTGTCCCCGGTGCTGTCGCAGCTGGTGAACATCATTGGACGTGCCAGCAAAGACGCAATCAAGACGCAGTGTAGAGTGTCTCAGAGATATCGCGCAATGCTCCGCACAGTACCGGGACGCTGTCGTGGCGGCCGGCGCTCTCCCCGCCCTTGCTGCGTGTCTGGAGGCGCCCGATCAGCCGAGTGATGTCATAGACGCTGCGGTGTCGGCGATAGAGGCCGTCTGCTGCCGCGAGCCGCCCCTACCAGCGGAGTCCCTGTCCCCGGTGCTGTCGCAGCTGGTGAACATCATTGGACGTGCCAGCAAAGACGCAATCAAGCGCAGTGCAGAGTGTCTCAAAGCTATCGCGAAATGCTCCGCACAGTACCGTGACGCTGTCGTGGCGGCCGGCGCTCTCCCCGCCCTTGCTGCGTGTCTGGAGGCGCCCGATCAGCCGAGTGATGTCATAGACTCTGCGGTGTCGGCGATAGTGGCCGTCTGCTGCCGCGAGCCGCCCCTACCAGTGGAGTCCCTGTCCCCGGTGCTGTCGCAGCTGGTGAACATCATTGGACGTGCCAGCAAAGACGCAACCAACAGCAGTGTAGAGTGTCTCAATGATATCGCGAAATGCTCCGCACAGTACCGTGACGCTGTCGTGGCGGCCGGCGCTCTCCCCGCCCTTGCTGCGTGTCTGGAGGCGCCCGATCAGCCGAGTGATGTCATGAACTCTGCGGTGTCGGCGATAGAGGCCGTCTGCTGCTGCGAGCCGCCCCTACCAGCGGAGTCCCTGTCCCCGGTGCTGTCGCAGCTGGTGAACATCATTGGACGTGCCAGCAAAGACGTAACCAAGCGCAGTGCAGAGTGTCTCAATGCTATCGCTGAATGCTCCGCACAGTACCGTGACGCTGTCGTGGCCGCCGGTATTGTGTCGTCACTGACGTCTCAGCTTTCCAGCGAGGATGACCGTACTGTGCTCCAAGCGCTGCGGTGTGGTGCGAGCGATGATGTCGGAGACCACAGGAAAACACCACGAGGGTGTGGTGGTCGGCGTCTTCAGTCTGTTCCCGGCACTGCTACGCAGAGATGAGAGTTCGATCCGCGAAAAGACGTGCGAGGTGATCGCTGCCGCTGCCGGATTCGAGAACTCGTACTTCCGTATCATCTTCACACAGCAGGACATCTTCACCCCTGTGCTCGAGTGCCTCGGCGATTCTGTGCTGACGACGTGAAGCAGGACTGCCGCAGAGGCGGTCATGAACATGTGCACCAAGGGCGAGCACATGCACCGCGTGTACCTGCTTGACATTGGTGCCGTGCGGGTGCTGTGCGAGGCGCTCAGGTCAGATGATCCTGATGTTCTCCTCCTTGCCATGCAGGCACTGGAGTCTCTTCTCCAGCACGGCCAGCAGGAGCTGCAAGACGAGCACACGCCCACCAACGAGGTGGCCGATGCGGTGCGCGAGTGTGGCGGCGTGGCACGCCTCAGAGAGCTGCGCAATCACGCGGTTGACGATAATGTACTCAGCGTCAACGGCGACGAGACATAATAAACACGTATTTCCGCAACGACCCAATCGATCCCGACAATGAAGGCGAGGCTGACGATGAATGTGACCCCTAGACAGGTAGTCCTGCCGCCACCCACACAAGCAACGCACAGCCCTCCGTGGCCACGCGGTGTGCGACTGGCAAACAGCTCGCTGCACCGCCTTGGCCCAGCTACGGGAGAGGGAATAGTGAAAGAAACCCCTCAACTTTGAAGTCTTGCTGGTTTTCGTCGACAAAAACTCACACACACACACACCCTCTCTCCCTGGTGAGTTCTCTTTGTTTTTTTTTTGTTTCGTTTCGTTCCCTGTAGTCCATAGTGCGTTCATAGCATCTTAGGTCGGTGGCCTTCTTCTTCACTCTCTTCGGTATGACTTTATTTTCATAGAGTCTCGCGGATAATCGCTTACGAAGATGACTGGCACAGCAACCATCTCCCCCTACCGCAGAAACCCCACCTTGTTCGACTAGTTTGAACATATGCCTCCCCCCTTCTTGCATTCTTTTATTTTTCATTGTTCGATTCTTTTTTCTCAAAGCTCTAATCGTTTCCAGTGGGCAAAACACTGTCAGCGCATCAAATCTACTGTTTATATTTGTTTGTCCTGCAGTGCCCGCCGAAAATCCCGCCCTCCAATCCCCCAACGCTACGCTTCCCGCCGTGGATGCTCGTTGATGCTTTTGTGGGGTTTGGAGTGCGAATCTTGCACTTGTTTCGTTATTAATATTGCACCCAAATTCTGTCATTCCTTTTTTCCCCCTGTATTCACGGTTCATAACCCTTGACGCGAGTAGAGAGTAGAAATCGACGCACACGATGCCATACGCATAGTATCCCAATTCCATCTTCTCACCTGTACCCCGTAGGCGGCTCCTTGGCTGCGAGATATCTCTTCCGTTCCCCCTGCACCCGTTCACGAAGAGATAAGGCATCTAGGATCGATCTTCTTCACTGGATATCTTCACTTATATAAGTAATTAGTTCTTTTCATTTTTGCTGTTATAATAGCTTTTTTTTTAAAACCCTTCTGTGCTATACGGGTTTTTTGTTGGTTGTTCTACCCAAGTTTCAAGATCTTTTTGTTTCCCTTCTATCTCTTTTCTTTGTTGTTTTATTTACTTTTTAATTTCTTAATAATAATTAGTGTTTCTTTCTAATTGCTTTTTTTTTTTGCGCTTCCACAACCTCTTAAGGTTGCTACTCCTCCCCTTTCCCCAGTACAAGTACACTAAACCCGTAGCCTCTCTTTCCTCCAATTCTCGCACATTTCCCCACGGATGTTTTCCTTCACCTTTTGTCAAAACAAATTCAAGGAACAATGCGCCTTGGCTGCCTGCAGTGGCAGCGCTCTCTCTCGCGTGCAGAGCAAAAAGAGCGTCAAAATCCTACAGGAGGCAACCAAGAACGACAACACCGCCATCCCGCCCTGGCACTTAATCAACTACCTCATTCGGTATCACGCATGAAGAACCCACGTGGTGTACACTAGGAGGACATGACGGACTGGCTCGTGGAGCAGCTGTGGGAGCGCGCACAGACCGATCAAGTGTGGGTTTGCATGAAGTGGAGCTTCATTCTTGCGTCAGTGTCTCCGTTTCGGGTCCATGTCCTTTGTGCAGAGCATGACCAAGGAGGCGGGGCGCAATCTCCTCAACTATGAGCTCGCGGTGCGCAGGCTGAGCAGCGCCAGGCAAGCGAACCCCAGCGGCGCCCCGCTGCCCTTCACGCAGGAGGGATGCGAGAGTCTCAAGGATGCCACTGCCGCCACCGCTGCTGCGGCTAACGGCAAGACGTACGGCGTCATCCCTCGCAGCGGCCGGCACTGATTGGCGAAGGGTCTGCGGCGGACGGTGTGCTCGCCGAGCTCCCGTCCGGTATGACAGCAAATCAGTACACCGCGGCGGGGATCAGTGTTGGCAAGATTGCGAATACGGTTGCCTATCAGCAATCGCTGCTCGAGTTCCGGCTGCTGGCCCCGTGGGCGCGGCTCAGCGACGACTCCACCGCTACGCGCGATATGCCGGGTGACCTCACCATGAGCGGAACCTCAGTGCCGTGCGGGACGCTTGTTTTGAACTGCTGAAATCCACGGCCGCTGTCGCCCCGATGTTGGAACTAAACTCCCCGCTGTTACTGCGGTGTCTGTTGATTCGTGTAGAGGACAGTCATATTTTGCGTCGTGTTGCCCTCGATGCCATGTCAGCGCTGCTGGCCAAGCACGGTTCGCCGTGCCTATTCGATGCTGCTGAGGCATGTGCAGTGTGCACAGCGACGAGCGGAGGAAGAGACCCTGTCGAGTGCGGGACTGAACGACGCTGATGCCACCTTCAAGCAACAACAACAACAGCAGCAGCAGCAGCATCAGTGGTGGTGGTGGTGGTGTGGTCCTCGGACGCCCAGGAGAGGACCTGGAGAAGCTCTGTCGGCGCATGAGCGATGGCGATATGACTGCCGAGGAGCTAGGACTCTACTCTGCCTACATGTCGCAGCTGGGCGACCTTTTGAAGAACTGGTACCTCTCGCTGTATCAGTACAACAGAACGATGAGTAGCATGTCTGTTTTTGCGGGGGTCGTGAAGCGTCGCTTTGGGAATCAGCTGGATGAGCATCTGGAAGAGTTCGCTGCCGCGGACGAGTCGACGGTTGAACAGCTGCTGCACACACTCCGCAAGAAGATGCGTCTCGCGGCTGAGCTCGCGGAGCGGCAGCGTCTTGTGCTGCGGGAAATGCACAAGGACAGCAGTCCGCCCGGGTCACCGCTAAACGCAAGTCCGCTGGTCTCCGTGTGGGTCGAGCGCGGGGAACACGTCTGCGGGAATCCGCGACTGGCGTCTCTCTACGAGACGTGGCACACGCAGCTCGCTGCCGTTTACTCCCTCTACACCCACGACCCGCCGGCCATACTAGAAACCGTGGACGCTGAGTTGCGTGTGGTGACACACCAGGAGCACCGCCCGCCGCTGGGCAGCTGCGCCGAAACAGAAAAGTTCAAGAGCGGCGAGGCTGTCGTTGGCGGCGAAAGCACCGATGTGCTGCCGCTGAGCTCGTCTGAAGTGCAGAATACCAGCGGGTCTTGTAACACTCCTACTGGGCTGGCTGACAACACTGACGGCGCTCCTCCCGGTGTCGTTGTTGCTTCTCCCTCAGCGGGCAACACTGCGCAATCATCCCTGAAGCAGATTGCGTCACCTTCGGGCACTTCGCCCACAGCAGCAGCAGCAGCAGCAGCAG
>JBAMBP010002579.1:0-16004 GCA_037044515.1 Phortica magna
ACCCTCCCTTGGGCTTCTCATTACTTCCGGTAACTCTTCCTCCCGTCTTGAGGACTGCAAACGGGGCGGGGTGTCGTGCTCCTCATTTTCCTCTCCCCTGCGTCCCATATGCCGCCCCGCTCCTCACCTCTGATCTTGGACGTATTTCTCCACGTCCTTCCTGTTGTGGCCAAGCTGCGTTAGGCCGCGCCACCACCCATGCGGCAGATACAGCGCCACTCCTACTCGGTGGGTCCCGGTTCAACACCAGGAGCTCCGAATTGCAACGTATCCCGGGGGAGGTCCCCCGGGGCGTGCGCTCAAAGGAGTACCTAACTGTAACTATTAAACTACAGATACTGGTACAAAAAAGTTGTTTATTTAAAAACGACTTGGTCCCGAAAAAACGCTGTCCCTAGGCCGCGTGCTGCTGGCGATTCCCTGGAGGGGTGGGCCACCCCTTGGGATGGACGCCGATCCCCGAAACCCAAAACGCCGGATGCCCGCGAGGCAAAATGGCAAAACGGACAAAAGCAGAGCCGCCGAAAGCACCGCCATCCCAAAGCCGAAGGTTGCCGCAGCTCGTGGCGCAGGCCGCACATCCAGTCAGCAGTTGAACACCTCGATACGCGGGAATGAGCACCGCAAGAGACATCGCACTCTTCTCTTCCACAACAGTGACGGCTAAATCGATGATAGCACGTGGACTACTCGGCAATGTTTGCGTCAGAGATCTCAGTGGATCTCTACGCGTTGCACCTGCATGACCTCCAGCTGCCGCTACAGAAGTGGCATTGTGTTGTCACAGTCGACCAGATTTACATTTTCATACTGCGATCCCCGTAGTTCATCAGCAAAAGCAGGCACTGTTGCTGTGCTGGTCCGTACAGCGGAATGACAACTGTTGTTGTAGGCTCCAGCACTGTAGCCTACTGCTACCTAATAATAAATTGTTACTTTTGACGACAAAGCGAAGAGTGCCCTTTAAGAGAAAGAGAAAGAACGGAGGAGTGGTGTTGCTACGCAGGGAGACACGGTATAGTCATTGCACCGGCCAGTAATGTTCATAAACCAGGACCACTGACGTTCTGCAACAAGCAGGAAGACGCCACGGAATAAACCCGAAAGATGCCACGCACGCCACTGCACAATATGTTATAGTCTTTTAGTTTCTCCACGTGAAAGAATAAGTCATAATTGAATTAATTTTCACAATAATTCATTAGATGGTCATTCTATTATTGTCATGCTGCCACTAGTTTTCCTTTGTATTCAATTCTGTTATGGAAAACTTAGTGTGCATGAGCAAGTTTCGTTTGGTTTACTTGAGGCACACGAATGGTGTTTCGAAAGGGTAGGTGGAGAGACAGAAGACTGCTTTTAAAAAAAAACTTCCGATCGTTTATTTAATTATTTTCTTCTATGATAGCTACCTATCCCTGTCTATGGAAAAGAGGGGAAGGAAACAACAGCAAGCAAATCGAGTCAAATCTCTTAGACGTATTTACACGATTAGCAAAAGTAATGCTGTTGTTATTATTCACTAGTAACAAAACACGTGACGATACTGAAATACTTTTTTGGTGGTTATTCTTCACCTTCTTATTGTTATTAGCAAACTCAACGATAAACAATAGCTCCCTAAGATTAAACCAACGGGGGGGGGGGGGGGGGGTACGCAGAAAAACAAAAACACGATATTACCAGGTCTATTTCCTAATTTATTGTTTTGGGAAATGCTTAAGAGTGAGATCAAACAAATGAATCAAGTAAGATTTATTGTTTGTAGAGGACACTACGCCGCGGAAGAGATCCAAATCTTGGACCAGTTCATCATAAACAAAGTACGTTGCTGAGACCTGTTTGGACAGATGGAACTCGTGATCCAAGTTCTTCTTGAGCTGCTCAAGCGTAGGTCCGCCCTCCATTGTGTACTCTATAGAAAGATTGTTAAAACTGAGATGCAAGCAATAGAGAATAGCAAACGCAGCCCGCACGCGACGCGCAACCAGATGAGGGTCATCGGATTCTGTAAAGAATAACCGAATAGCTGGATCGTAGGGAAAACAAAATGAAAAAAAAACGCATGGCTTGGATTAAGAATGAAGATCAGCTACAAAAAAAAAATGCTTTTAACTATAAAAACACGTTGACGGAAAGTAAATGTAAAATAAAAAGAAAAGCACATGTGTTATTTGTTCTTCGTTTCGGACAAAGGGTGCGTGTCTGACTAGGCTTAGTCGGATGGGAAGGATTCCTGTGTCCAGTTTTCATTTCCACCCGTGCTATTTGCAGTCTTAACAACCTTGACGCACGGCTTGTAAGCACCGTCCACGAACCACACCACCGGCGGGCCTCTCCAGTACTCGATTCCGTCGAAAGCGTATTCCAGGGTGTACTTGTCGAAGGCTTCCTTCGCGTTCTTGCGGCCCGCAGTGTTCTTTGCGAATTGTTCGGTATCGTCAGACCCGACGGCAATGACAGGCACAATAAGAGGGCACTTGAACTTGAGTCTCAGAGCCTTCACAGTTTCCTTTCGCTGAGCCGAGAGTCTGTCGTCTTGGATGTTGAGTGTTTTGTGTGTGATGCTGGTGGGGCCGAGAGATCTGAGAGCACCTATTCTGTCGTCATCCTCGCTTCCAAAAACGTTTCCGTTCTGCTTTGCCTTGCATTGTACAAAGAGAAGGCATACGCCAGGGACCACACCGACCACATCGGCGAACGGCGCGCTTCCGTGGTTGGTGAACACAAAAGCGTTCTTAATACTTTCTATAAAGATACTTTTGATAGTTTCTTCGGGAGTCTGATTTGAAGACGGAAGCTCTCTGGCGATGCTTATCGCTCCCGGTACGGGGCGCGCTCCCGCCAGATCAACAGTATTATTGCTCAGGAGACCCTCCACGAGCTTCTCCACGCGGTCTGGTACCGGGCTTGCCTGGGCGCAGGCCGGGTGTGCTTGGGGAACCTTCGCCGCCGCATCACAGCAGAGTGCACACAGCAGCACGAAAATCGCCTCGGCGACAGTGCTTCCCGGTGCGACCTCCGTGCTGAAGGTCATGGCCCGCAGAAGCGTGCGCAGCTGCGCGGCCACCGTGCGCTCAAATGCCGCGCCCCCCTGGGACGTCGGGACGAGACGGCCGTAAGCCATTGTCAGTAGCGCGAACTGGGAGGCCGGCATCGTCCAGTGCATTGTGGTGTGCACCACACCATTCTCCTCAACGTCCCGCTGCGTCGTGTACATGCTGCCGAACTTTGCGCATTTCCGCGCCTTCTCCGTTAGTATTTTAATCTGCGTGAGGGTCGGAGCGCCAAAAGCAGCATAGAGAATTGTCCACAGGCTGCGGCTACCGTCGTCTTCAATAACAAGCGCAGTTTTATCTCGTAATCTATTCATTCTGCTGTACTGCAGTGCCGCCCGGATGGCCACTGCGTCCCCCAGCTCCGCGTAGGTGTGTCCTGCGGGCACGTCAGTGAACCCATTATTCTTAAATATCGTTTTCAGAGTTTCGACGTCTTCAAAGAAGTATTTTACATCCAGCACGTAGGGACGTAAAGTATCGCTCATGAGGACGGCGCACCGCGCATTCTCAGCAACGCGGCAAAACAGTGGGCTTTTGCGAATGCGGTCGAGGATTTCAGTGCCTTCACTGAGTTCTCTATCCAGCAGGTTGTTCAAAAACTCGGGCGTAGATTTGGGAAGGACAACGGGAATTACATAGGAAGGCATGGAGACAGCATCCTCGGGGGTGTCTAGCGATCCCGTCGAAGCAAGGACAATGCAGATGGTCCCGAGCAGCGACTGTAATAATAGCTTGTCGTCGTCGGCTTTTAAATATGCTGAGTGTTCGCTAAATGCCGTGCACAGAGCTCTCATAAAAACAGGCATGCCAAGACACTCGTCGAATACGAATACAGTGTACGAAAATGTGCTGTATGTCGCTGTGCTGAAATCTTGCAGTTGTCCATCTTTTGAAACGACCTCATTGCACCTTAGGATCTGTTCGATCAAGCTCAGGAGAGCGTTGTACGCCTTTTTGCTGCGCCGAATTTTCCAGTCGTGGGTAGCGTCAGCAGCTGGCTTTTCCTTACAGAGCGCGTTGAAGTCTTCGAAAAGTCCGCTTTTCTGTACGAGCGTCGCCGTGCAGAAGATGGTGAGGGTGTTCTGTAATGTTATGTCTGGACCTGGGTTTTGTGAGGTGCAGGCGCGTACAACGGTCTTTTTGTCCGAAAGGATGTCAACGGTGTGGGCGGCAAAGTGCGTCTTGCCTCCGCCGCTTTCCGAGACGATGAACACAGGCTTGTGGTTGACCCCTCTGTTTTCAAAGTGTGAGCACAGCGTATACTCCGCAGCACCCACCCTGAAGTATGTCTGCAGGCTACGCAAATTTTCATAATCCCATTCCTGGGCAAGAAGGGTACAGTTCATGGGGAAATGGTATTCGATCTTGGCTGTTTGATCAGCTCTGCGGCACGCTTCCCTGAAATTCTTGCCGACACTGAGATGTTTGACAATGATCTCGATGAAGGCATCACGTACACCATCGACTCCAAGATGCACTTTTGCATAGGGGAATACAAACACCAACCGTCACAGTTGTTTGAGGAACTCTTGAAGGTGAATGCTGTTCGCTGGATCGATGCGGAAACTTTGGTCTCCATTTCCGAGTTCCATCTTCGCACGCAACTTGGCGTTACTCCAGTTGGCGCCACAGCCCGCTCACGCATAAATCTTCAGGAAACGTGAAAGGACCCAAATTGAGATCCTGCACAAGTTTCTCCAGCGGTGTAAAGTGGACTTTATCGGCGTTGCGCTCGGGATTACCTGGAAGCTCTTCCACATCGAGAAGCTTGCGGAGCAGCAGCCATGTTCTCTTCTGGTGTCCTTGAGGGCGGAGCTTGCGGTGCAGCAGCAGCAGTCGCGTGTGCACTACTGGTATCGCTGGAATGATCACTGCTCTCCACTCCTGTATCGTCTGAGTCCAGGTCGCTCCCTTGCTCATCGGTTTTGGCTTTAGCGTCTTTTTTAGGAGCTTCTTGGCTACGCTGCGCTTTACCGTGCCTCCGAGGCCTGCGGTTTCCTTTGGCCATTTGTCAGCACAGGGAGGCAGAAGATGGTGGTGCGGTCAAGAGTGATGCGGCGGCGGCAAAGAGGGGGAAAAAGGGACGGACGAAGTGATGTGACAGAATTGCGTGAAAAGGTTTACAAAGGGAGATTGTAATAAGAAAAGAAACAAGGGGAAAAAAAACTGTTTGTTATGTAAATTATGACGTTGTGAATTTCGGATAGTGAGGGAAAAAGATCGGAGAACCAATGGGAGTGTACAGGTGGGGACTGGAGAAGAAAAAAAAAAGCACACGCGAAGAAACCTATATATTGTTTTTTTAGAAAAAAAAGCCAGGCCTACTGTTTTTTGAAAAATACGATGAAAAGGAACAAAACCTGAATAAGATAACGTCCTAATAACAAAAAAAAAGTGGGGACCTCTGTTGGAAAAAGTAAACTGGGTGGAATTTTCTGTATCCGTGTGTGTCTGAATATTTGTTGGGTGAGACTGTTTACCGTTCTGGGGCTGTGCGTCCACACTATAGTTTGTGAGAATTAGTTGCTAAATTGAAGAGGAATGTAAAAAGCAGTTGCTATTTTACTTAATTTGAGTTTGGTTCTCAGTGATGGTGTCTATGGGGATCTGAAACTGAGACAGTCTGTATTTGATTGTGCTTTTCTTTTAGCAGTAAAGCACAATGTCGGGGGAAAAGTAGCAAAAATTAATACTTTCTCTAAAATATATTAAAAGGTTGTACCTAAGAAAAACAAAAACAGTGAAGCTGATGGGGGGAAAAAAAAGAATATCTGAATTAATTTAGTTGGGGAAGGGGGTTTTTGTCTGGGGGGTGATACCTGACAACTTAATAACTATAGTAGAGAGAAGAGTGTGGATAGGCGAAATCAAAGAGGAAAAGGTGATGTTTGCTCGCATGATAATGACGGAAACTTAGCGCGAAAAGTTGTGTGAATAATGTTTGGCACAGCAGAAAGTAATAAAGTGACACGGAGAGTCCGGTAGTGTAGCTCTCATGCAGATATCTGACGCAGCGGTAATTGGAACTAGTGGAGGAAAACAGTGGAGGAAAGAAAGAGTCATGTGGTACGGTCTGCTGCCTTGCTTTTACAAGCTGCATCAGCATTGGTCTTACACATGTAACCTCAACTCACACAAAGTAACTGGTTCTCATTGATTTTTTAAAGTCTGTGGCAATGCACTTTGTCCACTGGGCAAAGGCGGTTTGAGAAGCTGAATCAAGTTTGCACTGGAACGCAAACTGATATGGAAGTCATGTAGACAATGACAATTTTGGACACAATTTTCCTATCATGATTCAGGTTGTTTGATTTCGCTTTTTCAAAGCATTTTTGTCGTGGATGTTATTTAAAGAAAGGGGTTTTCCAAGGAGAGGGGTTATAAGGTGTTAAAGAAATTGAAAAAAAAATAACGTTATATTTGCAGTGTGTGTGTAAAGGGACTTTGAAAAAAAAAAATAGATTTTAAAGCATATATTTCTCGTTGACATGCCGTAGGAAGGAACACATGTATTCATCTCTCTCTCTCTCGTTTCTGTTATTTCATAAGGGATGGTGGGTGGGTCATTTTTTTGTAAAACTTTGTAATCGTTTTAGAAAAAATTACTCTGCGTTTCGCTTTGCAGCTATTCTTCACATTATGAATAGAAAACGTGGAAGAGTTATGTTGTTTTGTAACAGAGTACACTCGGTGATTTTATACAATATCACAAAACATCATTAATAAAGGGAAATAACTCCATCACACTTGGTTTTCGTTGTGCACATACGATCCTTTTACCCGCACAAACTCAGCATCGTTAGGGCTTGAGAGAAGGGAATATGAACAAGAGAAAAAAAAAATAATGACAATGAGAAAGAGAAAGAGAAAGAGAAAAATATATATATAAACTAGCCGAGCAAGATGAGGTTTTCTGGGATAGGTGGAGCAGGTTGCGTTGTCAGTGATTTTCATAAGCGATTATCTGCGACACTCTCGTAGGGATAACGCCACTGTGTTGCAAGGTGTTTCCGGTGAAATGATAAGATGTTTCACGAAAAACAAGATACTACGTCGCGTTGATTGAAAACAATTGTAATTAGAAAGACATACCATTTGATGTGTATATATTAAAACACAAACGGCCGAGCAAGTGCAACGACGGCGAAACAAGGGGATAGCGCCGGAAAAGGAAAAGCAAGGACAATGAAGAGATGGAAATGGAGAGATAATACACAATTTCAGAGTGAGGGAGAGGGAGAGGAACGGAGAGATATTATATTATTTTTAAGAGAAAGAGAAAAAAAAAAAGGGAGAGAGAAAGAAAAAAAAGAGAGAGAAGGAGAGAAGGAGAGAAAGAGAAAAAAAGAGAAGGAGAAGGAGAGAGAGACCACAAAATATTTGAAAATAAAATACACAAAGCAGTAAGAAATAATGGCAGCAAAAAAGAAACGGTGTGTGATGTGCTTGTGTATAATTAGTTTCGTTTTCTGCTGTCCACAAACGAGACGCGTGGTACGACAGTCCTCCAAAACAGTATTAAACAGCGCATTTACAGCTGTAGCGATGAAAAAAAAAAGGAGAAGGAGAAACCAGATAAAGGCGCGCAAAGACTGCGCCTCCCGGTACTACGAACACAATTACGGTTACACAAGCACATCTTCTACGCTGAAGTGAATAAAGGGAACTGGTTTTTTCACGGTGACGTGTTGTATACGGATCGCAGGAAGCTTAAACACCCCTCGCATTCATTTTCTGTTCGTGCAAAAACAAGGCGTGGAAACTCGCGTTGAAACGCGAACCCCAGAAGCATATATTTCGCATGCGTTGCGACAGGCCACCTCGGTCCCTTGCTGATCACGACATCATCACTGGCGGGCCCTTCGCCGCCACTCCCAGCTTTATGGTCTGGACACAAACGTCACGTCTATCGCGCGTGTACGCATCTAGACACCCGTGTGATAACAGCTAACGTGTCCTCTTCCCGAAGATAGATCAGCTCACCCCGCATACCAGAAGTGAGGTTCTGCACTGCTTCTGACAGCAGCAGTGTCAGTGCGCCCGGTGCCCAGTGTCAGCAGCGGCAGTCCAAAGTCATCGCGCCACTCCGCAAGGAACGCGCCGTTGTTGACGTCAACGCCGGAATAGTGGCACTCTTCCTGCGGCGCCCCAATAATACAGCAGCATACTCATAAGAACGTCTTCAGTAGGGTACAGACCATTCTTCGTCATCAGAGGCATGCAGTTGGACACATTTGACATTCCTAGCAGTGCGTCCACCAGCGTAGGCGGCTTCTCAAAGCGCTTCGTCTGCTGTCCCACTGCAGACGGTGGTTCAGCACAATCCTCACAGTCGACCTCGACAGTGTGTACAGCGGTCCGTTGGTAAACCAATACTTGTTCGCATAAGTGGACATTGAGGCCCCAGTATAGAGGTAATTCTCTCTGTCGGGAGCGTCGGCATGAGGTAGGATTGTGCAGGAACGTCTGGTAGTACAGCAGCAGCGAGCTGACGTAGTACGGCACCGTCACGTAGGTGTCGTCGTCCGCCTTGGCGTAGAACGACGCCGTCGGGAACGCGGTGTACGCGTAGGCGAACCAGAACAGCACCTTTGCGCCACAGATGCAAACGAGTGCAATCTGTGTGATAACCGACGTGTGTAAACGGGTGGATAGTCAACACAGCTGCCGTCTTCCAGCACGCGCGCGTGCAGCATGTCCTGGTACGCGGCGGATTCTGCGCTCAGCTCTGCAGACACAAACGGCGGAGCCGCCAGTGACACGCCGGTGCAGAACAGCGGCAGCACAAAGGAGCGCGCGAAGCCGTTGGTGGCCCTGGCCACCAGTCGCGTCGAGCCCTTGCTGGGGAGGTCGAACGTCAGCCACGTCTCCCGCTGGAGATCACGACGCACCTTGTGCCTCGGCAGCGCGCCGGTCAGGATCCCCATGACCGTGAAGTGCCGGTGTCTCTGCCACTCCGCCTCGTGTGGCGTCGGCACGCGCAGCCGGTCGAGCAGACGGGAGCTACGACTAAGAATAACCTTCGGTGAATGAGGCGTATACACTGTGCGGCCAGTCGGGGACGATATGATAGAGAGAGACAACAACTCAGTCCGACCTGTTTCACTTTCAGGCGTGAGGAGAAGTACATTACACAAGAAAATGCATAAAATCAGTAGGAAAAGAAGAAAATAAAAACGACTTTTCTTCTTCTGTTTTTCCAATGTCTGAACCATTTTGCAGAGTCGGTGTCTGGTGGGGGAAGATTCCCGAATTAAAGAGCTTCGGATGCAACGGAGAGACTGGCAGAGTGAAGCTCTTTTAAGCAAACAAACAGAAGAATAGTTATCTATATATTTTAAAAAAAAAAAAGACTTGAGAATTAAATGTAAGATGGTAATTGAGAATTTAAGGAGAGGCAAAAGCAAGTAAAGTGGGAAAAAAAAAATATGCAAAAGCGTTAGTCACACCAAGGAATAAAGAAAAAAAAAAAGTCGCCTATGGACGGAACAGAAAAAAACACTTGTATTGTTACAAAAACAATAGTGTAACACAAAAAGTGAATACAGCATTAACTCACGAGGTACGAGTCATTTCCGGCACGCCAGACTCCAAGCGCCGAATTAGTAGGAGACTGTGAATGAAAAAAAAAAACGACTGCATAATTTGGTCGGTCTCCTTCGCCTAATACAGTGTGTTAAAAAAAAGGGGGCTCCCACTGGAAAGATAGCCTAACAGAACAATAGACGTTTTACATAGACCTTATACTCGTTTCACAAACCTCTACAAGGAAAAGAAAATAAAGGAAAAGGCGGTGAAAAGATTCTATTTAGTGTTAAGACAGCCATGCTGAGGGATGCGTACGGTAGTGTAAGAATAAATCAGTAGGGAAGACTGTCGTGTAAGACTAAACAAGTGAGCAGATGACGAGTGGATTATTTTGTATATTCTTCTTCTTTTCCGAAGTGTAAGATACAAAGATTAAAAATACACAATTGGCTAAAAAGAATAATAGATTAGCGAATTTCACCAAGTGTTTTTGTATCTCGTGAATATTAAGAAAAACAATCGCTTTACTGAATGCAAAATTTAATTTGAAGAAGAAGAAAAATATATAGTGCAAGGGGTTAAAAAAAAAAATGTAAAATCTTCAAGGTGGAAGATAGTTTTTAGAGGGCTAAACTAGACGTGAACACCTTCACTCTGTCCTGCTTGAACTCCTCACGTAGTGCCTTGCGCGCATCCTCTTCAGATTTGAGAATATCCTCTCGGTCCTTTGACTCGCGATCGGTGACGTATCCGGCGTATTCGCGAGCAACACTTATCGAAAACAACGAGACCGGCTTTGCGCTCGCTTAGCTTCGTGGCCGCCAAGGACTGCTTCTGTTTGATCAGCGCGTCTTCGCCCTCGCGCCACCCCGTTGTATCGTTTCGTTGATTGTTGTTTGACTTGCCACGCAGCTTGGCGCACTCCTGTTCGGTCTTTGCGTTGGCGCCCTGGATTTCTTTGGTTTCTGCGCGGGCCGCCTCGATTTCGGCGCGCAGCCGTTCGATTGCTTTGGAGTCAGACATCACAGATACGAGGAAAGACACGAGTGAAGGAAGAAATAGATCCTTCGCGGTTGTTATTGCTTGGGGGTGCAAAAACTGGCTGCAGTCAACTTATTGACACTATTGTTATCAAAGTAATGCAGTGAGCTGTTCTTTACTATAACTGAAAAATAAACAAAATATATATATATATATATGTATCTACAGTAGCGAAAATGATGAGAAAAAAAAACAAGAGAGGAATCGATAGAAAGACAATACGCATCCCAAAAGAAATCATCATATGGTGCATATTTATAATACAGACGGTAGTCGCATTAAGCATACATCAGCAGATTATATATATTCAGTTCAGATGCATAATTCATCAAATCCAGCAAGAGCACCTTTCGTGTCACACGGATACGATCTTACTCAAGGAGGGGTCAAACACATACATTTTGAGACATACACTGTGTGTGTGCTGTTGTTTTTTGTTTGTTTGTTCAAGATGCAGAACTACTGTGGTAATGAATTTTTATTTCCCACAACACTTCTTCCGGGGGAGTCAAGTTAGTTGGCTCCACGACGGCGGTGACCTTTATGAAACCCTGCTTCGCAACGCCGGCGACAAGGTAGTCGAAGTTTCCGCCCCAACCACGCCGTGTGAGGTCGTCCGTCAGAAAGGCGTTGAAAGATTCGCCAACCTCGGCAACGGACTTGTGTGAAACGGGTTCGTCCGATTCCGCCCACACTTCTCGTGAGCTAGCATCATACGCGCGCACCGCCGCGTAGTCGCCATTGCCTTTCTTCACTTGAGCATCGACAAATACGGTCCACTCTCTAAGCAGTTCACAAGCAACGGGGTGCTTCTCTACGTTCGCGAAGTGAAGAAATCTGCCAGACTCTCCAACCTGTTCGGCGCCGTTTGCACTTCTATTGTTGCCGGCAGCCGACTTTCCGGATTTATTATTGTTATTACCCGTTGATCCGCCATTTTTGTTGGGGTCCTTAACTCTACTTGATTCGCATCCCATGAGGGAAACACTTTGTCCTACAACGGTAAAATGGCAAAAAAGCAAAAAGCAGCTTTGACAAAGATGCGCAAGAAAACTGCGGCGAAAGCTCTAATATAGCGAACACGTGAAGAAGACGCTAGCGATGGTGAAATAATCGAAAAGTTTCAGGGACCCGGAAACGATACAAGTTTCCCACCTTGACGATATTATTGAAGCTCTTATATGAACGGCTGCGTGTGTGTCTTTGTTTACGCGTAAAAGGGAGTTGAGGGAGGGGAGGGGCTTAAGTGTGTATAATCGCTAAAGCAAAAGGAAATATAAAAACGGTAAGTAAAGAGAGAAAGAGAGGGGAGAGGGGGGAGGGGGGAACCACTAGATAAATTAACGTATGAATAAATGAAGGGAGAAAAAGATGCCATGAGGATTTCACATAAAATAAGAGCAGAAAAGAATCGAAACCAGACAAAAGTCGTTTCACAGTTTGACAATGTTACTTCATAGGAGCATTGTCACTTCCAAGATTGAAGATGAGAGTACAAGCAGTATAGTTCGCAGGCAAGGTTGTAGCAAAACAAAAGACCTGTTTCCTGTTGTTGTTGTTATTTCGCTTTAATAAGGGCATACGTGGTTAGAAAGGACGAAAACCGGCAATGCTTGAAGAGACATAAGTTTGCTTCACATTTAGCAGATACCACACAATCAGCTAATCTTCTCCCTCTTACAAGCGAAAACAGCTGTACAAGTGGAAACGAGTAACAAAAAGAGGATCATCACTAACGCAATGAAATCTAGTCCCAAACGATCATACGCCGGCGTCCATATAAATCACGACGAGCTGGTTCCCTTGGATATTATTGCAGCTGCTGCGGGTGTCCAACAGGAGGAAGCCTCCTAGGCTGGCGACTAAGACAGAGTCAAAGCAAGAGTATCGAAATAACGGGAAGAACCAAGCAAATATATTTTTTTTTTAAAAAAAAGCGTTAAGAATGTACACAAGGTCGCTCGACACAATGAGACTATGCAAGACATCACAAAACAGTGACTCGCAGCGGCACGTGTAAGTGTCTGTGTGTATGTGTGTCTGTGTGTAAAAGAGGTGTGCGGTAGAGCACAAAAAACGGCACAGAACACGCAAAGATGAGGGGGGGGGGGAACGAGCGAGAGACGGGGAGCAGAAGAGAGAGGGGGAAAAAAATCTAGTGGAGCAGAGCATGTGGGCAGGTTCGTCACTCGCTGTTGTAGCGCACCTTGAAATCCCAGTTCACCTCTTCGGGGCTTTCACTAGTTACTGGTTCCACAACTGCGCAAGTGCGAACGAACCCTTGTTTCGGAAGCCCTTTCACTTGGTAGTTAAACTTACCGCCCCACCCGCGCTGTGTGAGATCCTCACCAATGTACGAGAGGAACATCTTTCCTACATAGTCGACCGACCGGTGAGACACTGGCTCGTCCGTTTTGGCCCACACTTCCCTCGGACGACTATTGTACTCCTCGGCAGCAGACGGATCACCAGCTACCTTCTTTTCCTGTGCATTAACAAAGACGGTCCACTCATCAAGAAGCTCGCGCGCAACGGGATTTTTCTCTTCATTGACTATTTTCAAAAAAGCGATAGCGTTGTTGTGCGCATCCGTGGATTCCTTCTGTTGGGCACTGTCCCTGCGCTTGTTTCCGGCACCCTGATTGTTGTTCGCAGCCCCTGGGCCGCTATTAGAGTTAGGATTGCCGTCTTTTGTCTTGCTTGACGTACAACCCATTGTGTCCGTGCGCAATTGTTGACGTATGCGATCGCTAACAGGTGCTGTCTTCGCGACACGTCTACGGTAATTATGCAAAACCAGAAATATAGATGGTTCTACCTCCCTAGGCGACACAATAAGACGTGATGGTGAGAGAGAGATTAAGAAATAAGGTTGACGGGCGAAAGAATGGCAAAGATGCACACATTTGTTTGCAGCTGTATCCTTGTCTGGATAAAGCAGAACATGATCAGCAAGATAGTGTTTCACTCGACAACGTATTCGGTAACAGCACATTTTCATAATACGAAATGGCATGAGTTTTTTGTTCTTTTTTGTTTTTTCTTTTCCTGTGTAAAGCAAAATTTGGGTGTACAAAAAAAAAAGAGGGGAAAAAATGTAAGGAACTTAAGAAGTGAAATAAGAAACAGAGCGGAAGGAGGCCGGCGTTAATGCATATGATGGCGCTCCAAAGACAACAACTACGTCTAGAGCGGACGAGGGGCAGACTTCAAAGCCAGTATCTTTGATACCGAGTGACGAGAGACCAAAGACCAGAAGGAAGCTGCAGTTGGTGACGGTCTCACACGTGTGCCGCCGAGACACGTAGCATACGGTAGGGGCCATGAGAGGTCCAGTGGCCATCAACCATGCGCCGCGTAATGGTGTTGAGTTCATGGTTGAGAAGGAGAATGTTCGCTTTTTTCCCCTTGTCAATGGAGCCGACATCCGTGAGATTGGCAATGCGCGCAGGCACCGTTGCAGTGTGCAAACACGCCGTCACCGCGTCCATTGCAAAAAGAGAAACGAGGTTGTGGAATTGGTCTGCCAGGTAGCTCGTCCCGCCGGCTAAGGTCTTGCTGACGGCACCGTCTGGAGTGCACAGATAGCAGCCGCCCTCCGCACGCACAGTGCTAATACGGCCGTTGTAGCTCACGTTTTTCCCCGGACGGTACTCTGAGATGCAATCAGTGATGAGAGCCACATCCCGTGTTTCGCGGCAGCACAGCAGGCTCTGCACCATGATGGAGTCAACATGCACTAGGTCGCAGATAACCTCTGTTGATGGGGGCACAGCGTCCTTGTAAAGAGCAGCGCTAGGATATTTTGAGCACAGTACCATGTTGATCAGCGAGGGATTGCGGTGGTGGAACCCCATGACGTTACAGAAATGTGTCGTGTGTAGCTGCACGCCAGCCTTGCCGGCCACCCGCAGAGCGCCCATGATTTCCGCTTTACTTGCCACACGGTCATGACCAAGCGCCGGGCGCACTCCAATGGAGATGAGGTGTTGGATTTTTGCGTAGTTGCTGCGCGCCTCCATGTGCGGCGAGATGGTCATTACACGCATTGACGGCATGCGCGCGCACAACTCCTTGAACTGTTCCAGAGTCAGTTCTGCTTTGCAAGGGGGAAGTCCACCACGGTCATGAATGACAGGGCCCTCGGCGTGGATACCGCCAAGCCAGCAGCAATCCTCAATATAGCGTCCCACACGCGCCTCGACCGCTGTAATGCAATCGTCTACCAGCTTCTTGTGCCGATCGGAAAAAATGAGAGACGCCAATGTGCAAAGTGTGCCACACCGCGCAAGTTCCTTGAGTGAATGCTCCGGGTTTGACCAGTGTCCGATAACGTCCTTGTGGCCACCTAAGCCATGATTGTGAATATCAACAAAACCGGGTGCAACAAAATCACTCTTTACAACGCTAAGCGAGCTGATGTGCAAATCGGGGAAATCCCCGACAAGCGACTCAACAGTCGGTGCTAGCGTGGTGCTTTCTTGTGCATCGACGATTTTATCGCCCACAACTATGACGCGCCCACCGTAGAGAACTTTTTCGGGTAGTGATAACATTCCCCACAATGACAGTTGCATTGACACTCATCAGGGAAAACGGGCCCGGCGTCGAGCAACGGGACCTCGGAGACGATAATATATGTAAATTGTAGTGCCTTAGTAGCAAACACTATTTAAAAAAAAAAATAGGTTGATACCTATTCGGCTGAGATGACAGTTAAAAAAAAAAAGGACTATATATTTTGATGATTAACCTGTAAAAGAGGACGAGAAAGAAAAAAGGAGGAGGTAGATTGTTTGCATAGCAGAACCTTGGCGTAACCGATCATATTCATAGCATAAAGGCAGTTGGTTTATCAGTAGCACAAGTGCTTATCGAGCTACGGCAGTGTGGATTGTAAGAGAAAAACTATGTGCATGTGATTTGGTGGTGTCGCACGAGGTGAGTCCACCTGAAAATACAGAGTGCGCTGTGCAACTGTCTCGTCAATTCGAGATTACGGTAGGAAGTTGGTTGGTAACTAATAACAGAGGGCGTGCTCGGATACGTTTTGAAACTAGATACGCAACAGTTGGAATGAGTAGTCAGGAAAGCATGCGCCTGATGGTACAATATTATCAAAAATCCGCATCGCTGAGAGGGAGTGCTCTGGGTAATAATAACAAGTGTTGCAACCCTCAATGGAGTTGTGTTACGAATAGTGTGAAAACTGGAGGGGTGAACAGGTAGAAGAGCAATAGAACAAATTTAGAGGTGAGTTTTTGACTGAAAGAGATACACAACAATGGGGTGTTTTTCACGTATTTTTTTTTGTTTATTTGTTTCTATTAATCGGTCCTTTCATCTTCATTCGGTGGAGTTATGTTGTTACATTGT
>JBAMBP010002580.1:0-66089 GCA_037044515.1 Phortica magna
TAGAACTATCAAGTGAATTCCTTCACTTTCGAAATATTCGTATATTTGTAATATAAAACAACAAATTTGTTGTTAAATAATATGTTTTGCGCTATGATATTTCTCAAGTAAATCCTTCTTCAATTTTTTACATATATTAATAAAAATCTTAATCTTCGAAAATGTTTGCTGACTTGAAAGTTTTTGCTTCTCATTACATTATCTTTAAGCTAAAACAAAGTCTAATCAACACAAGTGTTTAAAAGTATAAATAAGAATGCCAACACAATTTGATAAATATTAAATAAGCTTATAAAGTTGTCATAACATTTACAATGTTTTTAAGTCAAATGCGCTTAGATATGTACTGACATGGCGACCAGCTAACTACATGAGTACAATGCTGACATGTGAGCACATATTTGCGTACATACACACACACACACACACACACACACACACACACACGTATGTACATGGTCTCTAAGTGCTTTGACGCTAAGCAAGTTACGTTATTCTACACTTTGAGTCGTGTGAAAGGTAACAAAATGTATATGAAATGCACTAAGACACGAAAACAAGTACGTCGCTTAACCGCAAGTAACAAAAGCAACTACAACAGCAACAACAACAACAGCAAGAATAACAACAACGAGGTAAAGTAAGTGGAAAAACGAAATAATAATGATTACAAGTAGATTTAATGTGGCCACCATGCCGACAGCCATTTTTTATGCCGCCCTGCCAACTGAAGGAGTCCTTCTTTATAGCCGTAAATTTCACAACGACGTTGGTGACTTCTTTTGTTTCTGAACGTGCACGTTTACTTTGAATTTTGGTATTTAGCTCATGGCCGCAAGCAGACAAACAAACATACCAACACACAGAAAAATAAAAACTAAAGTTTTTTTTTAACAAACACAAATAAACGACAAGCGTCAATTCATGAGTTTTGCGCACTTATTCCTTTTGCTTTTTTATATGTTGGTTTTTTTATTGTTTTATATTTCATACAATTTTTTTTTATTCATTTTTCGTTTTGGTTTTTTTGCTTTTGTTTTTGTTATTTGCTTAAACTGTTGGAAGACATCAATTGGCATCGTTATTGTTATTTGTTATTTGTTAATTTGGTCGTTGTCGTTGTCTTGTTCGTTGTCGTCATCGCTCAAATACAAAAGACACAAAGATAATAATAATAATTGCAAGTCGACTGCATAACCTTTTAAACAGCGACTGCATAAGTGGCTCAGTCTCTGCCTCAGTCTAATTTTCATTTCATTTTCATTTGTTCGTTTGTTTTTGTTGTTCTTATTGTTTGACAAAATGTTACGTTGACATTTTTGTCGTTGTTGCTTTTGTTATTCGACATTTATTTGCTAATATTATGGACTATGCGACCATAACAGCAACAGCATGTCGCACACACACACACAAACACATACTTGCAGACACATACAGGACACACACATACATCTACACTTACCTGTCATCGGTTGGCTTATAGGTAACAATGTATTTCTCTACCGGATGAGCATTTAAATCGATCATTGTCTGCCAGGAAACTCGTACAGATGTTGGTGTAAGAAAGGTTATCGTAATGTTCTCGGGCGTTGCGGGTATCGTACCTATGTTTTTGTGTGTGTATTGGTGTGGGTGTGTGTGTGTGTGCATGTCAAAGAGAAAGAAATTATACAATTATGAATATTTTATAGTTTACTTTTGGCTTATAAGCTTCAAATTCAAGAAATATCATTATTATTCGTTTTGTTTTGTTTTTTGCAATGTTTTATTAAAATGTATTTAATGAGTTCGCCATTAACATTTTCATAATCGCAACGCATTAATATTTCATGAATTAATGAACGAAAACTTCAAATGAGCATGCGATATTAAAGTTAGTCAAGAAATTAGTCGAACAACATTTTCATAAAAGTTTCAGCAAAGAGTGAAATTAATTTTGGCGAATTCGTTAGAATAAGTTTAGTTTAGTTTAAGAATTGAAAATATATTTTGAGTTGAAATATCAAAGACCACGATGACGTGTAGAACAATATGATATAATATATTGAGTATAAAAGAATTTATTAGCTATTCTGGTCTAGAAGCCTAAATTTTGGTCGTTTGTTCACGGGCGCTTAAAAAAAAAATTAAAACATTTTCAGTATCCTTTTTGTTTGTAAAATATTAACTGATATTTAAAGAATCGAAGATAATTTTTTCAAAAAATAAAGAAGTTCAAATTTTCATATCACAAGTTAAATGTTATGCATACAAAAAATAAAAATATTAAATAGAAATTGTCGCGTGACACTCACGTACATATGTGCGTCTATACAAGTGTCACAAAATGTCACATTGCCCCCGTAAAGAGAAGCATTTTGACCTAAATTTACGTTAAATGACTTATAAAATATTCAGAGACAGACAAGACGGCTATTATTACTAAAGCACATTTTGAGCTCAATTTTGAAAGACCGCTCTTGCAACCCTTTTGTGTTTGAACACTTTTCTATTCACAAAATATTCAATTACGTTTGCCTTTATGGAACACAAATTGAATAACTTCAAAACTGTAAAGATAAACATATTAAAACTGAAAATTTCAGCCACAAAAACGTTGAAATTCAATAAGTCAATTTCACTGACAGCCAACTCTGTTGTCTGTTGTCTGTTGCCTGCTGACTGTTGCTCAACTATGACAAGGGTCGTGTTGGCGTAAAGTCGACAAAAAAAAAAAGAAATGAAGCAAAAAAATAAATCACACACACACACTCACACACATAGAGAGCTAATTTTATTTAAAAATGAATGAGACCAGCAGCTGGGCCATGATGTGCTCGAATGCTGTTGTTGTCGACACTTCACTTCACTTCACGTCGTCGTCGACAACAACAACAAAGACCACACTATCATATACACAAAGAAAGCGAAGTTTACCAATTAAGAAGGCAGAAGCAAAGCAAATGAAAAATTATCTTAAACTTTTGAGTGGTTTGTCGTTTGTATGTGTGTGTGTGTGTGTGCTTAAGTTTGTGCACGTGTTGTTTATTTGATATGTCCTAAGGTGGAAATAAACTTTATAAACACTTAACTTACCGGCAAGACAGGCGTTTACAAAAAGCACAGCAATGAATACCAACATTTTGTTGTTGTTGTTGTTATTTTTGGCGCAATGTAAACTCTGTTATTATGTCTGTCGTTTGCTTAAGCTGTTTTTGTAGCCGTCGTTGTCTGTTGTTGTTGTTTTTGTTGTTGTAACTTACTTTATTTCAATGTTTGTATTTGAGATTTGTTTTTTTATTATTTTTGCATTTTATTATCGCAACGACGTTCATGCTTAATAATTTAAAAATAAGCTAACTAAACATAAAATCAGTCTTGATCATAGATATTTCTTCTTGTTGTTGTTCTTGTTGTTGTTAATAGTGTTTTGTTGTTCCCGAAATCTTGTTGTTTGCTGTACTTTTAATTGACTTTGAAATGTTTGCAATTTATTTTTTTTTTCACTTATTTGTTAGTTATAATTCAAGTTTAACTTTCATCATTTATATTTATTCATCATTTTATTCTGTTTATGTTTATTGGTCTGGCAATGAATTCATCATATCTTTATTATTTTTACGAAAAAATAAACTTGCCATTTATATTCATTATTATTTATTGTTGTCATTGTATTTAATAATAGACTATAATTCTTTTTTTTTTGTTTTTTTTTTTAATCTTTTTATTTATTAATTTTTTTTATTTTTATTTCTTCTTGCAGATAAAATCAATCGAAAACGTTTGCTCTGTTGTTGTTGCACCTAATGTATACAAATTGGTTGTGCTGGCGTCAGGTAACGGTAAAATTATCGCCTGCCGTTGCTGTCTGACAGCTTGAAGGAAGTTCAACTCAATTGGCGACGATTTGATTAAATTAAATTGAATGAATTTGCGACAACGGACGTAATTATTTGTTTCTCTTTTCTCTTTTTTTCATGTTTCATTTAATTCGTTGTATATTTTTTTTTCGTTTTTTTTTTTTTTATATTTCCTGCGCTGCTGCTGTTGTTGTTAGACTCGTTGTTGTTGTTGTTGTTGTGTTCACGTAGAAAACACAAATAAATATTCGTGCATTTATTTTAATTTTATGCGTTGCGGATTTTGTAAACAACCTTTGCCTAATTGCCAAAACATTTGAACAATTTGTGTACCTGGCGGCGATCTGTTTTATTTTCTCTTTTTGTTGTTGTTGTTGTTGTTGTTTGTTGTTTAATCGTGTGCCGTGTTGTTTGCGCCGCCACAAATGGTTCAGTCAAAGCCAATGAAACCAAAGTAAATCGTCGTGCCGCAAGCGCGCTGCAAAGAAAATGAGCAAAAGACAATTTTAATTAAAATAATTACCATAATTTTTGTTGTTTTTAAAACGAAGAAGAAAATAAATAAAAATCAATGATTTTCCGTTTATTCAATACATTAAGCATACTTTTACATTGCATACTTTACGGGGCCTTTAATGATTTCATATACGTAAGCGTGTTCTGCACGTCGTATGCGTGTTATAAAAACACAAAGCGCAAACTAATAAAGCAAAATTATTATTATTATTTTTATTATAATTATTATGTTTGTTTTTATATGATTTTCAATATTATTTTTATTATTTCCGAAGAAAATTACGATGATAATTTTACGACGTGCATGAGCGATTTATCTGTGTGTGTGTGTGTGTGTGTGTGTGTGTGTGTTGCACACATGTGCTCGTCAGACACAATTTTTGGTCTTCTTTGCCTTTTTTTTTGTGTTTTCTTTTGCTTTCATAACTAAGCTAAAAAGCATGAGAAAACATCGTCAAAGACACTTACATATATTGACTTTTAATAACGTTGCTTGCATACATAATCACGGCCAGTTCGTTGTCAGAGACAACGGCATTTTAACAGTTCAAGCGCAACACGCAACAAAAGCAAGTAAAGTTAACGAACCACCCGTGCATACACATGTGTACAATAGACAGACAGGCAGACAGAGAGACAGACATTCATGCATGCACAGACTGGCATATCTTCTGCCTGTATTAATCATTGTATTTTCCAAAAGATTATTTTTGTCTGTGTTCTTGTTTTTTTTTTTTGCCGTGTGTGTCATAAAAGTGAAGTTATTAAGTTGGTGAGATTTGTTTTCGTTGCTAAAGTGACAGCGGCCATGTAAATTGGAAGTGCTGCCGTTTGGTAATTATGATGGCAAACAAGCACACACACACACACACACACACACATAGGCACGTACGCTCGCACGTGTGGATAAAGAAAAGCAAATAGATGTAATATGTATCCATCAATGTCTCAAATCAAAACAGTTCAGCACAGCACTGAGTGACGTAACATTGCCTCTGGTTTTGCCTTAATTGTTATTGCTTGTTAATTACTTTAATTATGCTTTTGAGTTGAATATTATCAACACACAAATTACACTCAAAGTATTGGGTTTGTTTCTTATTGCCGGAGTTATGTTATTGTTTTTTTAACAATCATCTATCTTTGTACTCAAAGGTTATTTGAGTATATAGAAATATTAAAGCAATCCTACAAAATGTTCGACTAGGCTCGATCGAACAATTTGATGGCTGATCTGTCTTAATTCAATTTGCTGCTATCAATTTAACGATTCTTGCATATATTATGAGTCCGACTAGCACTCAGTGGACTTGTTCTGAGATTTCCAATGGAATGCCTAACATTTCTGAAAACAAGCTCATTTTGTATGATTTCTGATTTGATTGTAATTTGTGACTTAAGAAGGTTTTGATCAAAAATAATGGCGAAAAACATAACAAAGCATCTTAGAACAGTCAAATTTCTATGTTTGTATTTTCTACTAAACAAATTATATATGAACTTATATAATCTAATTTATCAGCCATATCATTGCCACTTACGTCGGCGCAAAAGCATATTTTAATAAAAATTGTTTCAAAGTATGCAAACAGAACACAAAATAAAAAACATGTCGTTGAAAGCTTTTTCGTGTTTAAAACAACGAAATCTGTTAATTTTTAACATTATGTCAAGTTAAGCCTTGAATATCCTTAAGGGCATGTGCGTATGTATGCATGTTAATTTTTAAGTGATTAACTTTTGCCGTGAATTAACTTTTCTGAGGGATTACTGTATTGAGCATCATTGTCAAATGTACCACAATCTCGTTATGCTTGTGCCATGTGTCAATTTTCTTATAACGAATGCTTCCCAACAACGCAAAGCTTATGCATTTGTGTCTGTTTGATAGAACGATTATTTGGTTTTTTCAATTAATATTTCCGAAGAATAAAAGACAATATAACAAAGGAATTTTCTTACTCGCCTACAATTTCGTAATTGGGAAGTTTAAGTTTACTTTTATAACCAATTAACAAATTACCAATTTGTGCTTATTTGTATGATTTCAACAATCAGGAATTATAAAGAAACTTTAATTTTTTTATAGTTAAGTAGCGTTGGTTGGTCCTATATGGCTACGCAGTGAGCTTGTACGTAAAACTATTGACAAAAAACTAGAGTCAACAAGTTTGTCCTTTGTCATGCCAATGTCTTACAGTTAGAATAGCGGAGATAAATTTCGGCAAAGCTTATTTTATTTTTCAAAATTTTTCCATTTTCCGCTTTTATATGGAAAAGAGCAAGGCCACAAAACATGACTTTTGTCATTTTTGTGTCCAATTAGTTTATTGAAAATGTCTAAATTCAGTCTGACAATGCACACTCATGCACATACACACATACATACATACATACATTTATGCAACTGCATTTCAAAACAATGACTAACAAAATATTTAATGCAATACATGCAATAAAAACAAAAAGCCAATAACTCGAATCGAATCAATCGAATTTCTCCAAACATAATCATAAATAAGTTGGCTTGTATTACAGCGCACTTTCGAAATCATTTGTCAAAGATCAAACCATTTTTATGCTCTTGTTGTTGTAGTTGTTGTGTGTCTTGGCCTTCATCATTAATCATAATACAACTTGAGTTTGAGTAATTTTGTTTTTTGTTTTTATTGCATGTATTGCATTAAATATTTTGTTAGTCATTGTTTTAATGCAGTCATAAATGTATGTATGTATGTATGTGTGTATGTGCATGAGTGTGCATTGTCAGACTGAATTTGACATTTTCAATAAACTAATTGGACACAAAAATGACAAAAGTCATGTTTTGTGGCCTTGCTCTTTTCCATATAAAAGCGGAAAATGGAAAAATTTTGAAAAATAAAATAAGCTTTGCCGAAATTTATCTCCGCTATTCTAACTGTAAGACATTGGCATGACAAAGGACAAACTTGTTGACTCTAGTTTTTTGTCAATAGTTTTACGTACAAGCTCACTGCGTAGCCATATAGGACCAACCAACGCTACTTAACTATAAAAAAATTAAAGTTTCTTTATAATTCCTGATTGTTGAAATCATACAAATAAGCACAAATTGGTAATTTGTTAATTGGTTATAAAAGTAAACTTAAACTTCCCAATTACGAAATTGTAGGCGAGTAAGAAAATTCCTTTGTTATATTGTCTTTTATTCTTCGGAAATATTAATTGAAAAAACCAAATAATCGTTCTATCAAACAGACACAAATGCATAAGCTTTGCGTTGTTGGGAAGCATTCGTTATAAGAAAATTGACACATGGCACAAGCATAACGAGATTGTGGTACATTTGACAATGATGCTCAATACAGTAATCCCTCAGAAAAGTTAATTCACGGCAAAAGTTAATCACTTAAAAATTAACATGCATACATACGCACATGCCCTTAAGGATATTCAAGGCTTAACTTGACATAATGTTAAAAATTAACAGATTTCGTTGTTTTAAACACGAAAAAGCTTTCAACGACATGTTTTTTATTTTGTGTTCTGTTTGCATACTTTGAAACAATTTTTATTAAAATATGCTTTTGCGCCGACGTAAGTGGCAATGATATGGCTGATAAATTAGATTATATAAGTTCATATATAATTTGTTTAGTAGAAAATACAAACATAGAAATTTGACTGTTCTAAGATGCTTTGTTATGTTTTTCGCCATTATTTTTGATCAAAACCTTCTTAAGTCACAAATTACAATCAAATCAGAAATCATACAAAATGAGCTTGTTTTCAGAAATGTTAGGCATTCCATTGGAAATCTCAGAACAAGTCCACTGAGTGCTAGTCGGACTCATAATATATGCAAGAATCGTTAAATTGATAGCAGCAAATTGAATTAAGACAGATCAGCCATCAAATTGTTCGATCGAGCCTAGTCGAACATTTTGTAGGATTGCTTTAATATTTCTATATACTCAAATAACCTTTGAGTACAAAGATAGATGATTGTTAAAAAAACAATAACATAACTCCGGCAATAAGAAACAAACCCAATACTTTGAGTGTAATTTGTGTGTTGATAATATTCAACTCAAAAGCATAATTAAAGTAATTAACAAGCAATAACAATTAAGGCAAAACCAGAGGCAATGTTACGTCACTCAGTGCTGTGCTGAACTGTTTTGATTTGAGACATTGATGGATACATATTACATCTATTTGCTTTTCTTTATCCACACGTGCGAGCGTACGTGCCTATGTGTGTGTGTGTGTGTGTGTGTGTGCTTGTTTGCCATCATAATTACCAAACGGCAGCACTTCCAATTTACATGGCCGCTGTCACTTTAGCAACGAAAACAAATCTCACCAACTTAATAACTTCACTTTTATGACACACACGGCAAAAAAAAAAAACAAGAACACAGACAAAAATAATCTTTTGGAAAATACAATGATTAATACAGGCAGAAGATATGCCAGTCTGTGCATGCATGAATGTCTGTCTCTCTGTCTGCCTGTCTGTCTATTGTACACATGTGTATGCACGGGTGGTTCGTTAACTTTACTTGCTTTTGTTGCGTGTTGCGCTTGAACTGTTAAAATGCCGTTGTCTCTGACAACGAACTGGCCGTGATTATGTATGCAAGCAACGTTATTAAAAGTCAATATATGTAAGTGTCTTTGACGATGTTTTCTCATGCTTTTTAGCTTAGTTATGAAAGCAAAAGAAAACACAAAAAAAAAGGCAAAGAAGACCAAAAATTGTGTCTGACGAGCACATGTGTGCAACACACACACACACACACACACACACACACACAGATAAATCGCTCATGCACGTCGTAAAATTATCATCGTAATTTTCTTCGGAAATAATAAAAATAATATTGAAAATCATATAAAAACAAACATAATAATTATAATAAAAATAATAATAATAATTTTGCTTTATTAGTTTGCGCTTTGTGTTTTTATAACACGCATACGACGTGCAGAACACGCTTACGTATATGAAATCATTAAAGGCCCCGTAAAGTATGCAATGTAAAAGTATGCTTAATGTATTGAATAAACGGAAAATCATTGATTTTTATTTATTTTCTTCTTCGTTTTAAAAACAACAAAAATTATGGTAATTATTTTAATTAAAATTGTCTTTTGCTCATTTTCTTTGCAGCGCGCTTGCGGCACGACGATTTACTTTGGTTTCATTGGCTTTGACTGAACCATTTGTGGCGGCGCAAACAACACGGCACACGATTAAACAACAAACAACAACAACAACAACAACAAAAAGAGAAAATAAAACAGATCGCCGCCAGGTACACAAATTGTTCAAATGTTTTGGCAATTAGGCAAAGGTTGTTTACAAAATCCGCAACGCATAAAATTAAAATAAATGCACGAATATTTATTTGTGTTTTCTACGTGAACACAACAACAACAACAACAACGAGTCTAACAACAACAGCAGCAGCGCAGGAAATATAAAAAAAAAAAACGAAAAAAAAATATACAACGAATTAAATGAAACATGAAAAAAAGAGAAAAGAGAAACAAATAATTACGTCCGTTGTCGCAAATTCATTCAATTTAATTTAATCAAATCGTCGCCAATTGAGTTGAACTTCCTTCAAGCTGTCAGACAGCAACGGCAGGCGATAATTTTACCGTTACCTGACGCCAGCACAACCAATTTGTATACATTAGGTGCAACAACAACAGAGCAAACGTTTTCGATTGATTTTATCTGCAAGAAGAAATAAAAATAAAAAAAATTAATAAATAAAAAGATTAAAAAAAAAAACAAAAAAAAAAGAATTATAGTCTATTATTAAATACAATGACAACAATAAATAATAATGAATATAAATGGCAAGTTTATTTTTTCGTAAAAATAATAAAGATATGATGAATTCATTGCCAGACCAATAAACATAAACAGAATAAAATGATGAATAAATATAAATGATGAAAGTTAAACTTGAATTATAACTAACAAATAAGTGAAAAAAAAAATAAATTGCAAACATTTCAAAGTCAATTAAAAGTACAGCAAACAACAAGTCACATAAACCAAAAAAATGGAGAAAATAATAATAATTAAAAATAGTTATCCATAAAAAACACAACATTATTTGCTTTCGTCCTGTGTAAACTTAAAAGCTTTCGATTTCGGGAACAACAAAACACTATTAACAACAACAAGAACAACAACAAGAAGAAATATCTATGATCAAGACTGATTTTATGTTTAGTTAGCTTATTTTTAAATTATTAAGCATGAACGTCGTTGCGATAATAAAATGCAAAAATAATAAAAAAACAAATCTCAAATACAAACATTGAAATAAAGTAAGTTACAACAACAAAAACAACAACAACAGACAACGACGGCTACAAAAACAGCTTAAGCAAACGACAGACATAATAACAGAGTTTACATTGCGCCAAAAATAACAACAACAACAACAAAATGTTGGTATTCATTGCTGTGCTTTTTGTAAACGCCTGTCTTGCCGGTAAGTTAAGTGTTTATAAAGTTTATTTCCACCTTAGGACATATCAAATAAACAACACGTGCACAAACTTAAGCACACACACACACACACATACAAACGACAAACCACTCAAAAGTTTAAGATAATTTTTCATTTGCTTTGCTTCTGCCTTCTTAATTGGTAAACTTCGCTTTCTTTGTGTATATGATAGTGTGGTCTTTGTTGTTGTTGTCGACGACGACGTGAAGTGAAGTGAAGTGTCGACAACAACAGCATTCGAGCACATCATGGCCCAGCTGCTGGTCTCATTCATTTTTAAATAAAATTAGCTCTCTATGTGTGTGAGTGTGTGTGTGTGATTTATTTTTTTGCTTCATTTCTTTTTTTTTTTGTCGACTTTACGCCAACACGACCCTTGTCATAGTTGAGCAACAGTCAGCAGGCAACAGACAACAGACAACAGAGTTGGCTGTCAGTGAAATTGACTTATTGAATTTCAACGTTTTTGTGGCTGAAATTTTCAGTTTTAATATGTTTATCTTTACAGTTTTGAAGTTATTCAATTTGTGTTCCATAAAGGCAAACGTAATTGAATATTTTGTGAATAGAAAAGTGTTCAAACACAAAAGGGTTGCAAGAGCGGTCTTTCAAAATTGAGCTCAAAATGTGCTTTAGTAATAATAGCCGTCTTGTCTGTCTCTGAATATTTTATAAGTCATTTAACGTAAATTTAGGTCAAAATGCTTCTCTTTACGGGGGCAATGTGACATTTTGTGACACTTGTATAGACGCACATATGTACGTGAGTGTCACGCGACAATTTCTATTTAATATTTTTATTTTTTGTATGCATAACATTTAACTTGTGATATGAAAATTTGAACTTCTTTATTTTTTGAAAAAATTATCTTCGATTCTTTAAATATCAGTTAATATTTTACAAACAAAAAGGATACTGAAAATGTTTTAATTTTTTTTTTAAGCGCCCGTGAACAAACGACCAAAATTTAGGCTTCTAGACCAGAATAGCTAATAAATTCTTTTATACTCAATATATTATATCATATTGTTCTACACGTCATCGTGGTCTTTGATATTTCAACTCAAAATATATTTTCAATTCTTAAACTAAACTAAACTTATTCTAACGAATTCGCCAAAATTAATTTCACTCTTTGCTGAAACTTTTATGAAAATGTTGTTCGACTAATTTCTTGACTAACTTTAATATCGCATGCTCATTTGAAGTTTTCGTTCATTAATTCATGAAATATTAATGCGTTGCGATTATGAAAATGTTAATGGCGAACTCATTAAATACATTTTAATAAAACATTGCAAAAAACAAAACAAAACGAATAATAATGATATTTCTTGAATTTGAAGCTTATAAGCCAAAAGTAAACTATAAAATATTCATAATTGTATAATTTCTTTCTCTTTGACATGCACACACACACACACCCACACCAATACACACACAAAAACATAGGTACGATACCCGCAACGCCCGAGAACATTACGATAACCTTTCTTACACCAACATCTGTACGAGTTTCCTGGCAGACAATGATCGATTTAAATGCTCATCCGGTAGAGAAATACATTGTTACCTATAAGCCAACCGATGACAGGTAAGTGTAGATGTATGTGTGTGTCCTGTATGTGTCTGCAAGTATGTGTTTGTGTGTGTGTGTGCGACATGCTGTTGCTGTTATGGTCGCATAGTCCATAATATTAGCAAATAAATGTCGAATAACAAAAGCAACAACGACAAAAATGTCAACGTAACATTTTGTCAAACAATAAGAACAACAAAAACAAACGAACAAATGAAAATGAAATGAAAATTAGACTGAGGCAGAGACTGAGCCACTTATGCAGTCGCTGTTTAAAAGGTTATGCAGTCGACTTGCAATTATTATTATTATCTTTGTGTCTTTTGTATTTGAGCGATGACGACAACGAACAAGACAACGACAACGACCAAATTAACAAATAACAAATAACAATAACGATGCCAATTGATGTCTTCCAACAGTTTAAGCAAATAACAAAAACAAAAGCAAAAAAACCAAAACGAAAAATGAATAAAAAAAAATTGTATGAAATATAAAACAATAAAAAAACCAACATATAAAAAAGCAAAAGGAATAAGTGCGCAAAACTCATGAATTGACACTTGTCGTTTATTTGTGTTTGTTAAAAAAAAACTTTAGTTTTTATTTTTCTGTGTGTTGGTATGTTTGTTTGTCTGCTTGCGGCCATGAGCTAAATACCAAAATTCAAAGTAAACGTGCACGTTCAGAAACAAAAGAAGTCACCAACGTCGTTGTGAAATTTACGGCTATAAAGAAGGACTCCTTCAGTTGGCAGGGCGGCATAAAAAATGGCTGTCGGCATGGTGGCCACATTAAATCTACTTGTAATCATTATTATTTCGTTTTTCCACTTACTTTACCTCGTTGTTGTTATTCTTGCTGTTGTTGTTGTTGCTGTTGTAGTTGCTTTTGTTACTTGCGGTTAAGCGACGTACTTGTTTTCGTGTCTTAGTGCATTTCATATACATTTTGTTACCTTTCACACGACTCAAAGTGTAGAATAACGTAACTTGCTTAGCGTCAAAGCACTTAGAGACCATGTACATACGTGTGTGTGTGTGTGTGTGTGTGTGTGTGTGTGTGTATGTACGCAAATATGTGCTCACATGTCAGCATTGTACTCATGTAGTTAGCTGGTCGCCATGTCAGTACATATCTAAGCGCATTTGACTTAAAAACATTGTAAATGTTATGACAACTTTATAAGCTTATTTAATATTTATCAAATTGTGTTGGCATTCTTATTTATACTTTTAAACACTTGTGTTGATTAGACTTTGTTTTAGCTTAAAGATAATGTAATGAGAAGCAAAAACTTTCAAGTCAGCAAACATTTTCGAAGATTAAGATTTTTATTAATATATGTAAAAAATTGAAGAAGGATTTACTTGAGAAATATCATAGCGCAAAACATATTATTTAACAACAAATTTGTTGTTTTAATATTACAAATATACGAATATTTCGAAAGTGAAGGAATTCACTTGATAGTTCTAGTTTTCTTGAAAACAGGACCTTTGCAGTTTCAGTCGGTGAGGACTGTTCAAGCATCAGGCTTATCAACGCTGGAGTTCCCCAAGGGAGCGTTCTTGGACCTGTCCTGTATACACTTTACACGAGTGACATGCCTCCTCCAAAGTCTGACCAAGTGTCTTTGGCAACGTATGCTGACGATACTGCCATCTTAGCTTCTTCTAGCTGCCCCCTACAAGCTGCACAACTACTCCAGAGCAGTTTAGACGACATTGCCATCTGGTCGAAACGGTGGAACATATTAATTAACACGCAGAAGTCAGCTAACGTTGTGTTTGCACTCAGACACAATACTTGCCCTGACGTCAACCTCAATGGCAACGTGCTTCCCAAATTAAATCATCACTGCTATCTGGGCATGCATTTGGACAAGAAATTGACATGGGCAACTCACATTTCCAAAATCCGCTCAAAGTGCATGTCTAAAGTGAAAAAATTAAATTGGCTGTTAAGTCCAAAAAACAAGTTGGCCCTAAGCAACAAAGCTTTAATATATAAAGCAGTAATAGCGCCCACATGGACGTATGGCATTCAGCTATGGGGTACTGCAGCTGCATCCAATATTAAGAAAATCCAGGTCTTTCAAAATAAAACACTGCGACTTTTAACTGGTGCCCCGTGGTACATCCGCAATAGGTCCTTGCACAAAGATCTGAACATCCATTTTGTCGGTGACCAGATAAACAAGCACAGCAGCAGATACTCTGATAGATTATACGTGCATCCAAATTCACTTGCCAGGGCTTTAGCAGATCACAGACCGAGAAAAAGGCTAAAAAGGATTCATCCGTGTGAACTAAAAAAACGTTCAATATAAGTCTGTCCTAATGTTTACTGTAAATATTGTATTGTAAATATTGTATATTCGACATAGTCACTTTTTTCTTTTTTTTGTCTAAGTTTTTCATTGTAATGTTCATGTATAACAAGTTATAGCCGTAAGTAGGCTGATTATTGTTCCATGTGTGAGATATTAATAAAGTTTTTATATTAAAAAAAAAAAAAAAAAAAGACAAATTCTGCAACCTTAACAAAAAATTGTATCTTTAAGTAAACGTACGACATATTCTTATAGTGAAATCTATAAAAGTCTTATTTGTTTTCACTCATTACATTCAATGAGATTGATGACAATGACTAAGTTCCTTATAACAAAATATGGCTTTCAATCTTTGTTTGGCTTTTCAACGTTGGAATTCAAAATGAAGGCTATTAACAATTCGTTGGAACTGAAATATATTTTTTACCTTTGTTATAATTGTATGCTCATTTAATAACGTTGCACATTTAGTTGAAGTAATAGCAATTGTTGTTGTTGTTGTTGTTGTTTTTGTTTTTGTAATTCGTTCTTCGTTTTATACAACGAAGCACTTCCGTTATGAATAATTTGAGCGCTTTTCTCATTTTGAGGCGCATTTGCGATACTCGTGTAAAGACACTCGACTTTTCCACAGCTACTAAATGTGGCTTAGACTGCGGTTTTCTTTGTTTTGCTTACATTACGTTTCATAGCATGACGCGCTACAATCTTGCGCGTTTCCTGAACCACTTAAACGCTTAGATTTCTTTCACGTACAACGAAATAAAAAAAAACGACAAACAAGAAATAACGCTACTTTCGACAATACTGAAACTCAGATACCCTTGGACCCAAGAACGTAGCCAGCTTGACTCAAAGGCGGTGCCAAGATCGCCTTTTTGCATAAATCAGACATAATTCAAGTATGCAATTACCGGAGTTATTTTGGAGTAGGGGGCCACGGACATCGCTGTCCGCCTTGGCTATGCCCTTGCCTGGACCGTGTAGCAACAGGAACATGTTGATGGAAGATTTGTAATTTTCAGGGCGTGGCATTGACTACTTTTTCAAGAGCTTTGTCAATGCCATGAATATATGTTTTTTCGTTCTGTTGTTTTCGGCCATACCTTCCGTCTTTTGAATACTTCAGAGAACCCATCAATACGCTTTTCTTTTCGATATTCAATATTTGAAGATTATCGAATAAGACATGGAGAGAACCTTAGAAAGATGTTCCTATTGCAATTGATAGCAGACAGACAGAGGGACGAGCCGACAGACAACGCCTAGCTTCTTGTCTCGCCAAGTTAATCCATGTTCCATAATAATTCATATAACTTATATAAGCCACGTTACTTTGTTGTCATGCGTTGCAAATTGCATGACAAAACTGTAATGCCCTTCTGTAAGTGCACAAAAAAACAAAAACAAACAAGACACGCCAAGTCAAGTACGCCACTTGTGCCCTCGAGTAGCGCATTTAGGCGCGCTGTTGGCTTAGGCCAAGGTTTTTTTTGCTTGTCTTGCTGCATACATTTTTAATACTTTAAGTTTTATGCCACCATTCGTACTAAATTGACTCGGCTTGACGCGATTCGACACACACCAGGCCACGTGATGTCCTGCCCGCTGTATCCTCTAGTTAAACACACGCCTATTGCGCGTTCGTTTAACTTTTCTCTTGCATGTTTGCTCTTTAAAGTTAAATAAAAATTTATTGTTGTTAAGTTTTTGTTTTCAATTTAATATTGATTTTTGTTTGTTTGTCTTTGTTTTCTTTGAGCCGAAAAAGTTTTATTTGTTGATTGTATTGTTCTAACATTTTATTACACTTTTTGTTTTTGTAAGTTTTTGACATTTAACTCATCATCAATGTACGCGTATTTTACTTTCTCGCTTTCTCTTTCTCTCACTGTCTGTCTGTCTGTCTGTTTCTCTGTCTCTCTGTCTCTCTGTCTGTTGGAGCTTGTGTTTGTTGTTAATGAATCATTAATGAGTGCTCGCTAAGTTGACACTCGTTGCACGTATTCATTGCCTGACTGAGGCGAGTCAACCCGTTAGTAACAACAAGCACAAACAACTTGGCATTAGGACAACAGGCTGTTCTAGTCAACTGTCGAAATTTTCTAGAAAATCGAATATATCGAAATTATACGATTTATTGTATACCTTTGTACACTGTCGAATATGTCAATATGATAGACAGTTTGTGTATAGAACCTAAATAGATGTATTATGCATACATACAGTGCTGGCTTTCCTTTGCTCTCTTACACACTGTCTTTCATCAGTATTTCAATTTGTCAATAAAACAATAAATAACAATTACTGTCAACATTCTGCCGTCAGTAGTAGTTGCTGTAGAACATGTGAAAAGCGCGTAGGTTTCTGCCATTAGCCAACTACATCAAGTCAGTCTCGTTTTTCCAAGCAGTGAAATTTAAATATGTTGAAATTCTAAACGCACATATGCTCCTTGCTTTTTGAATAAACTTGCTGCCCCAACTTCTGCTTGATTTGCTACATGTAATCTGTAGGGAATTTCATACAAACAACGCATATACATGCACAAAATGTATCTAAGGGCCGGGTTTGTATGCATAATGAATCATTTGTCAACCTGGCTTCTTTTTCTTTGTATACATTTAGGCGCTTGTGTGCGTGTGTGTGCGCTTTTTGTAACACTAGACAAAAATCTATAATAGCAGCTTGTAAAGCAACCGAAATGACAGTGCGTGAAGGCAGTAAATGTTAGGCTACGCACTTGTTAGTAATGACGGCCAAAAAAAAAACAAAAAAAAAAACAAAAAAAAAACCAAAAAAAAAACCTAAAGTTCAGCCTGGCACAAGTTCAATAAAAAGTCATATAAATGTGTGTACTGTTGTAGCTGTGTATGTGTGCGTGTGTGTGTGTTTCTGACTTAATGTAGGACAAGTTGATGAAATGCGTAAATGTTGTTGGTACGTTTGTCATTTTAGTTTGTTTAGAAAATGCGTTAATGTGAAAATTTTAACGTCAAATCACATAAAATACATACAGACATTTTTTTCAAGACAACAAAAATTTAATAATTAATAATAATAAAAAAATAAATAAATAATAATAAAACAGTTAACGGATCACGACATTTTTGACTATTCTAAGACAGCATGAAACACAAAAAACAAAAAAAAAAGAATACATATATTCATTATTTGAAGGATTTCTTTGTTTATTAACCTTTGCGAAAAAAAAAAACAAATATAAATTTGTATAAATTTCATACAAAATTTCAGACACATAATCAATAAGTTAATTAGACTTGACAGCACAGAACGTTTTAATAATTAAGAAGGCAACAACAATAAAAAAAAAAGTTAAAAAATCAGCTAATGAAAATGCGAATTTTACCAACAAACTTTCAAATATTGTAGTACCACAGGCGTAGCCAGACTATTTACAAGAAGGGCTTTTTATTAAGAGGACATTAATAAATTACGTGAGATTTTATCGTAAACTTTATATTACACCCCCCTTTTTGTGAGATCAGACGAAACTTTGTCGAACGCTAATTTAAATATAAAAATCACTACTATTTGACCAAAACGTAATTTATGGACGTCCCCTCAGATAAATGGCAAACTGTTATTATTCGTTCTTTTAAACTTTGAATAAACTTCGAGGTTGAAAATAATGTACTGCGTTATCAAAGGGCAAGGCTGTTACCAATTGCCAGCCCATGTGCCCCTGTCAACGTCCTAGCACTGCACAGAACACTTTCCGTGAAAACTTTTCAGCAACGTTTAATTAAAATTGATCGCATCAAATTGAATTTTAATTAATCTTGATTGTTGCTACCTCAACGCCATATGTGTGTACATGCACATGTCACAATAATGACTGAGCTGTAGAAGGTCATGCACTTTGCAATTGCATTTTTAATTGGACGTAGATCAATACATTCACTCCTTCGACATACTTAGTAGCTGGCCTAGAGTCGTAATTGAATTAATTTAAGTTACAGAGTTGTACAGGACGTCGCTGGCAATAGCGAGGCCGTTATATTGGACCGTCTCTCGCCCAGCACACAATACTCAATTACCGTTACTGCGATCTGGCTGGGCAAAAAGTATCGCAGTCGTCAGGTTATTTTTCGTACACTTGGTAAGTTCAGCTCGTTGTCGCTTACACGCACACATATGTCTGTATTTTTAAATCTTTTTTTCTTTTTTTTTTTTGATAGATTTGCCCAAAAATATCACACAACAGGAATATCCACCGGGTCTCTATGCAGGCGGCAGTGGCGTTAACGCACAAGGCAAAGGTGTTAATGCGAGCGTATATGGCGATGATGTAACCTCAACGGCAACAAATACACTCACACATGGCGCAACACGTGAGTTGCCCACGGTAAGTTGTATTAAAATGAAAAAAAAAATACAATATTTGCTTTGTATTAAATTTTTGGTTATATTTTTGTTGTATTGTTTTGCTTATTTTTAGATACGCGGCGTTGAGATCGGAATTGTGCTCATCGTGCTGATGGTATGGGCTGGCGCAATAGCGCTCTTCTTTAATCGCTGGGGTAAAATACGCATGCTGTTGCCCTATCAGCCGGACTATAAGCACGAACAACTCAAGGTGCCGGGCACCGGTGTGTGCAGCGCCGGCGGTTGCAATGGCCAGCATTCGCATCAGGTACATTACTTAACAGCCTCACATTTCAATAATATACATCATTATCAATCGCGTTCCATTAACATTACAACAACAATCCTATTAACAAACATTCAACTAATCGAGTTAGCTGATTTTCTGGGGATTTCTTTTACTTTCTTCTATTCGAATTTAACATAAAATGTTGAGTTTGTTCGCGTTTCTGTGTTTATTAGTACTCGTACGTTGTTGATTCTGAAGCAAACCAAAATAATACAATTGAAAATATATTTTCTTATTTTAGAACCTTCATACCGAATTGTTTGCGCAGGTATTCTTATATAACATAAATATACGTTAAATTTGTAGAATTTAGTTTTTTTTTCTTGCAAAAAAAAAAAAATTGCAAATCAAGTTTACTTTTTTTTGGTTTTATTGTTGATTTTTGTATTATTTTTTAAGATACTTATTTGAGTTTAAGCACACACAATATTTCGAGGACACAATTGAAAGTTCTATGAACAGATTCGCGGTCACGAATTTCTTCTTTATACGCTTGGCAACATGCACAGTTAGGAGGATGAATTCTCGACTAGATAAGTCATATACGATATAATCTTGATAAGCTTGATGTGGTCTTGTCTATCTGCTACAATATGAACATGAGCATTCCGAGTTGTAAAATTTGACGTCTCTTTTATAACTTTCTTTTATTTGGTGGCAATCAGATTATTTAACATTGAACATACGACCGATTGATCAAACGTTTGGTGGTAATTATGATATTATTCATACTACCGGTCGGTTAAAAGAATAGTTGTTGATAAGAAAACAAAAGTACTGACGGACAAAGCTTTATAATACTATATATTAAATAGTAATACACTTAATTGGAAAGTCTTAAGAAAACAAGGCGTATGGGCGGTGCATAATCTCCTTATACAAATTGCTTAGAAACTTAATTTCAAAGATTCTTGGAAGTGCTTAAATAAATTTAGAATAACCTTGCAAGAGTAAAAAAATTGCGGCAAAGCCGTAAATATAATTTGTTCTTGTTTCTGTTTTTAATTAATATCGATGCATGCACAAGATTATCTCGTTTTAATTTCATTAACTTATTAGTTTCTTTCTGTTTTGTTAGTTCAATGCATTTTTAGTTTGTTAACCAACTATGAAGTTATTTACTTAGAAATAGTTGCATCTTGCTATAGCAAAGGCTCAGCCATTTTAGTACACTGTGTTCTTTAGTACAACAACACAGAGGTTGACGAGATGAATCTATGTATGTCACATATAATATGTAGGGTAGCGTGAAATGTTAGCCAAGCAATCAAATGAAATTGGTGATACAAAACTGTATATAGATTTATGCTGTGAACCCCTGTGATGATAAGTTTCCGTACCAGACCTTCAGATACACTGATCAGATCTCTGAAAAATCATTCATTCACATATAGTGTTTGCCCCGTTGTGAGGGTTGCGGCTTGTTCGATCGCTGCTTCCAGTATCCACGCCGTGAACTGGAACGCGATTGCGGTTGTCAATTTGCGCTACTGCATAAAGCGGAAGCTGAAAGCTAGCAACCAGCGCATGACGGTGGCGTTGCATCGCCATCGAGCACCTATGTGCGCGGTATTAGTGTCGATAATCAGTCCATAGTGAATGGCACAATGCCCGAGGAGGAGGCCGATGACGCTGTCCTGGCTAACAATCGAACCGATTCGCATGACACCGATGACAGAGACGATCTAATACAGTCACACGATAAACAACAGCATCGAAATATGCTCGAACAACAGCAACAACAACAACAACAACAACAGAAACCGATAATGACACAATCGAGAACGCGCTTAGAGATGCGCACAAAACAGCGAAAATTCACGCAACAGCGCAGCATACTGAAGAACTCAACGGAATGTACACCGGATGAACATGAGTTGCTCGAGGCTAAGAAACAGATAATATTGCGACGACGTCGTCTATTCAGCCATTATCGTCAGTATGAACAGTGGCGTCGTCGCCAGTTTAGCTATGATCCGAGTTACTTTCGTCCGCATCCGGTGCCAATTGGACAGATGGCATGCGTTGATTATGCAAACGGCTATGGTGTCGCAGCCGGCATTGGTGCAACAGGTGTGAATGCCTTCCGACGACGTCGTCAATATCGACGTCAATACTCATGTGCCGAACGAAGTCGTGAGGGCTCACACGAGAGTCGTGAGTCCTCGTCGTTATACAAGTATCGTGGCATGGTCGCCAGTGATACCATCAATACCGACTCATCCATTAACAATTACACGAACAATCACAGCGAACCAGCCAGCGTAAGTTGCTTCTCAAACACTTCTTTAACTATGTAGTCTTACAGCTACGAGCATCAATCAGTACAGTACGCACCGGAATCGTTTTGTTTCCAGAAAATTTAACAATTGCAATATTGCACCGTTTGCCAGCACCAAATAATCATACATGAAGCATCTGTACATGTGTACTTGTATCTTTGCCTGTGTCGATTCATCCATCAACAAATTGCATATGTTTTTGGCCAGAGTTACTTGTATGAATTTCAGCACCACAACGCACAATAATCATCAGCAGCACAACACAACACCTAAGCTCGATATCTCTTTCTCTCTCTCTCTCTGCTTTACTGTACAGCAAGAACAGCAACGATAGCTTGGCTTTTTAGTAGCTCCGTTCGTCACATCGAAGAATTCATTCAAGATTAAGCGTTTTGATTCTTCGCTTTGTATTATACAAAAACCAAAGTCATGATGAAAGCTAAATTCATACAAATTGTGCTTGTTACTTACTTAATTTAGGCTTGTCAATTGTTTGCTAATGTTTTGTGAGGAAATTTAGACGGATAAATTGTATGTGTTTTGTGATTTGAGCTCGAGCGCTTAGTGTATGTGTGATGTGTTGGTTGGAACTCACACTTTAACTACGCTCTCTTCTTCTCCGTTCTCTTTCTATTGCTCTCTTGTTACTTTTTGTGAAATATACACACAAATCTTCCAGTTCGACAGCAGTGAATGTGGCGGCACCATTGCTTACCCAACGTTGCACTGCAATAGTCGAGTAAGCCTTATGTCGTATCACACACACCGCCAATTAGCGCAGATTTTAAATGTTAATATCTTTCAGCACATACACATGCTGCCGGAGGAGCATTCAGTATCGTTATCGGAACGCTGTACACGCAGCCGAATTAATTCGGCAATATTCGTCTCGTCCGAGGGCAGAGGTTTCGACTCAATCGAGTTCCTGCGTCGACACGGCTCACAAAGCGTGCTCTGTCGCAAAGCGAAGAGTGCCGAAAATATCACAGACAATGGACGAAAGGTACTAAATAAATCACATGCCAGCACATGTTACTAAAAACTTGAAAATAATAATATTTTAGAAAAGTTTTGCCGAGAAACGCCATTGGCGCACCGACGAAGACGACACTGCGCATAATGACATTGAGCTCAAGGAATGTGGTGGCACCGCCAGCGAATTGCACACACTTGCCGTAATTAGAGCAAACCATGAACAAAAATCGCCAACCACAGCGGTTACCAGCATGCTAGCACGCTCTGCCGCCATTACCACATCAAATATTGTAGTCGGTAGCATTTCGCTAGAGGCGCCACCCTCATATATGAAGGACGATGATAACCAACAGCAGCATAATGACTTAACCAATCATTATGCAACATCATCACAAGATTCCATTGAAAATGTTGAAAACAAACTTATACAAATACCAGTTTGTGTCGAAACTCGACCACGCGTACTTGTCCATCAGCGTTCATCAACTGCATCGTCCTCGCCACAGGGCAGTCCCAAAAATCTTGGCCTAAAAATAATCAAACCTAAAATAAGCTCTGTGCCAATGGTTTCGGTGTCGGGACCTTCCCCACCAGTCGAGAAGCCACCGCTCGCTGAGTGCTTGTAACAAATGGCAACCGAAACATTTATCTAAGGGCACGCAATAACTGAACGAACAACAGTAACAGCAACAAATTGTAAAGTGTAAATTGGCAAAGGAGCGTAGTATCACAACAGCACACACACACATACACGACTACACGAATTAAGCATGCGATTTGAAACTTTATCAAGAATATGATAGTACTACTTACATATATAAAAAGTACTAAGAATTATGCCAGCTGCTCAAAGAAATGTTTCGGGCTAATATGAAAAAGAAATAATGTTGACGAAGGCTTTGTATATTCAACAATGACTGAAATACATACATACATATATACATAAACATACACCCAAGTTATATATACATACAGATGTAAGTATGTATGAACTAAAACGGAACAGCTTTAAATAATATACATAATATGTATAATAATATGAGAACTATCAGGCTTTAATATGATGAATTTCTTGTATAATTTAGTCATAAGCTCACAAACTGTTACAAAAACCACGAGTTTCCTGTTTTTGTTCTTTAGACTTGAAGATCAATCGCCTATAAATATTTACTATATAAAATACATACATATTAACTATTATTATAAGCATATCAAATAAAAAACATAACATGTACGACCAAAATTCAACATTGAAATGTAGTTGAGAACAAAAATTGCAGAACAGACAACATAGTTTATATAAGCGTTGCAGATCTACACATCTAATTGCAAAGGTTTTAAGCGTAATAAGTGTGTTTTATTAAACATATATAAGTGTACACATCCTTGTAATTATATACTTAATTATTAAGAGAATTTTAAAAGTTTCAAACAATATTTATGTCTATTTACAAAATCACTTGTATTAAAAAAAAAAAAAAACAAAAACAAAAACATGGCGAAAGCTTTATTTTATATTGAAATGAAAAATTAGAAATTATATAGTAATTTTTAAACACCCTCAACTGCATATTTAATGAAAAACATTTTACACCTGTGAACTACCTAATAAATATTTTAATTTAACTATATTTTTATCGAAATTGAAAATCTAGATGTTAGTTTTAAAACTGTATGCACTTTGACCGGTTCGAAACCCAAGTAAGCCTAAGTGATTCTTAATCCGAAAACTTGTTTACAATTTAAGGAATTGTCAATTTATGGTCCAAGCTACAATAACATTTACTTTAAAAATGATGGTAACAACAAAAACGAAAAGAAACACAATTAAAAAAAATATATATATATACACACATACATTAACAAATTAATTTTAACTAAGCTACTGTATTTTTAGTCTAAATGTTCGTTAAGAATTAAAGTTCTCTTTAATATGTTAAACTTAAGCGCATATATTCTTTGAAATCAAATAAATTGTCGAAATTGTCTCGTAAATAATTTATTTACGTCTAAAAATTACACAATGATTGCCCTGGTCATAATAGCTATTCTCTAATATAACACAATCGGAAAGACTGGTAGTTACTAACAGTTCCAATTCTTGCTCTTTGAAAACATGATAATAACGCAGAAGGGTTTGTTTATTCTCATCCTTTGTTTTCCACGGTACAAGCATATCCTGCGCCTGAAATTCAGTACGATTTGTGTGTATGGGTAATTTAACAACAGTTTGCTGTTGCTGTAATTCTAGTTCCTGTGTGGTACGCTGTCGCTGTTCTTGTTCTGTCGCCCGATGTTTGTTGATTGCTTTATTTTGTAACAAATAACTTGATTTACTTTTATCATTTTTCTGGTTCTTAGCCCAAACGTAAATTAGCGCGCGCCCTCCGGGTCGTAATATGCGTGCCATCTCACGTACAGCCGCCATACGTCGTTCCGGTGTAGCCAGATGATGTATGACGGCAATGCTAATACAACCATCAATCGAACCATCACGTATAGGCAGCTGTAGGCAATCGCATCGAAAAACATTAGAGCCACGTTCGGTGCAAACGTCAAGTAAGCCAACTGAGCGATCACAACCAATCGCTACTAGATTTTCATTACAATTAAGATATTTACCATTGCCACAGCCAACATCCAAAATGACGGATTGCGCTGCGAAACTATTGATAAAGTCAACGACTTTCGGCCATGGTGTGTGCCGAGTTTCACTAAAGTGATTCGCTATTTTGTCATAGATTTGATGCACATTTTGTTCTTCAATTGCAACAGCATCTTGCGCCAGCGATTCAACAACCTCATTTGAGTTCGTCGTCGTTGTCGTTAAATTTGTGTCGCATAAAGTGGGAAACGAACAATTACATGGGCCTCTACGCAAACAACGAAATGTCAATGAAGTGCGTTGAGCTCTTGCCTTTGTTGTTAGAGTGCCAGCAGTGGTGGGTATAACGTCATAGTGTTTTGGTGTTATACCATGCATCCAATCATATCGTGATTCACCAGACATTATAAGCAATGAACGACGTGGTAGCACAACCGATCTGCGTTCAACGCCTTTGCGAAAATCCATAACAACATCATCTTCAAGCGATAATGATATAATTGGATCCAAAAATGCACTGTGTGTATCTACATGCGCGGGTATTCCTTGACCTGGCTGATATTCGTTTACCGTGAGTTGATCTGCCACATGCCAATCCAAGTTATGCTCAGTAGCTTTTTTAACTCGTTCCCAGAGTATTGCACATTCTACAGGTATTTTTCGCTGTAGAGCACTTGTTGCATCTACAGTGTTTGTGTCATACAAAAATTCAAAACCAAAGTGTTTTACTCTTCTGTGCTTTAATTCACTATCGCTCGGCGTATCAGACATATCAATGGCTTTCAATAGCAATATCTCCTCATCTTCAGTCACAAAATCTTCAACCAGAATGAGTCCCGGTGGTAGCGGTTTGAGCCAAATGTTTTCCGCGACTTCCGGTAACTGCTTTACATAACTTAAGTATGCCACTGTATCTCTCTGACCAATATGCGCTGTGTTGTGCATACCGTTAAAAATTTGTTCAGCGTCAATAAGCGAAGCAGCCTTAAGAAAGCAATATGATTTTCCAGGCAACATTACCACTTCCGTTACACATCCGCACAACGAGGCCGCGGCCAATAACTTCTCCTCCGTAAGTGCATTGGCAAGTCCAACATTGAGTACGGCCAAATAGAGTGTGGCGACTTCACTACCCTGAACTTCAAAATCTTTCTCTATGATGGCCAAGCATCGTTTTTGCTTTTTGTCAACCTTTTTTATTTTGTATTTAGTTTCAACGTGCATGATTACGGGATTAAAAGACGACACCAGCTTCTGCGAGCAAGCGGAAACGCACGAGGCACTTTTAAAGTTGTTCAGATTCAATCAGGTGCGTTGATCCAAACACCTGTCGTGAGCTCTTCCTCTTTCAATGGGAGGGATGCTTCGTTGTTTATTGATAAACTGCTAAACTGACTGACCCCCGTTCACAGCTGCTATGCCGGTTCATAAATAAGACATATACAATTTACTTAACTAGGCCCGCGACACTAAGGCTGACTGGACCGCAAACAAATACCGAATAATCATTTATAACTTTACTTATAATGTGTGCACACATATTCCCATCGAATAAACGACGTCATACGGCAATCTAATGCAGCACGAGAAGTTCAAAGACAAGTTCTTCATATTCTGATAGACAGAGGGAACATGAAACTTTCCAGTCTGGCAACGTTGTCGCTTTCCATGTGAATGGCAGTAAACAGCAGTTTATGTTTACAATTTTTATTTGCTGCGGACTCTTGAATTATTTCATCACAATAACGATGGAGGTAAATTATGGATGTAATTTCCAGTAAAGATATATTTAATGTGTTCTTCTCTAGATTAATGAGGCAGATCCTCAGATCGACTTAGTTAAACAAGCGTTTGCTGAACAAAACACAGATGCGTTGCTTGTTGGTCTGAAGAAACTACGAAATTTATGCGTACATGGCACACAGTACCAGGAAACCATAGCTAATCATCATGGTTTCAACGAACTTCTTAAACATATAATTGTAGAATTGACAGTTAACGAGCAACCCTCAGTCTTACAATTAATGGCTTTGCAGGTAATAGCCAACAGCATTGTTCACAACGCTACAACACAACGGCTCATTTGGTCGCAACATAGCCGATGGATTATTTCTGAAGCAAATAAACCACCTTTACGCAAAAAAAATGATATACAACTCATGATAATGTACAACATATATCAAGGTGAAACCGGTGTAATATCTGACCAACTGGCGTTCCATACATGCTTACAAATATGGCGAACTATAATTGCTGAAAAGTGTGAATACAACTTAGAATATCTGCACTTCTTCTTTGAACATTTTCTCGTTCAAAATGGACGGACTACAGTACGATGCTACAGCAAGCTTATTGTTGAGGATCGTATTGCATTTTTGAATTATATAACAAATTATTTGCGTGATAACAGTCCAAATGGACAAGTAAGTACATTTCTACTGCAATATATCTCAAAGGAATTCAAAATAAAGTCTGATTGCATACTGAAACAAAGTGCACAGCAAAGTAATCAACTACATCCGCGTGAGGTGCACACACTATTGAGCATTATAGCCTATGTAAGTGGCAGTGAGAGATACAAGGACGTGTATCCGACAGATCACGCGTTATTCCTCAACGTAAGTAGTTTGTTGCGCTGCTTGGTAGAAGCTAGCAAATCCCCGGACGGCGGTGGCCTACCAATGCCAATGACGAAGTTAGAGGAAGTGGCATTGACTTCAAACATACCAACTGAGTTTGAACATGATGTTTCATTTGAATTGAAAACTCTACTAGTACGTTGCACAGCGAATTTACTTTATAAGAACAATGTTAATAAGCAATATTGCCTGGATACGCAGCTGATTCCAGCACTTCTAGAGTGCACGACAATGGATGGACGTAATCCCTGTAAGTAGTACAAAATATGATTTTTCCTACAAACTGTGAATAATTTATTGTTTTTATAGTGATGCGTGAATGGAGTATTTTGGCAATACGTAATGCCTGTATTGATTGTCCTGAGAACCAGCAAATAATTGCTAATCTTACCATGCAGGGGAGAGCTAAAAATGACATTCTCAGCGAACTCAATCTTGAGTTAGGAGCGTTGCGTATAACATCAGATAAATCGTAAAATTTTGGGTCCAATATAAAATGTCAATCAACGCCCGCATTAGTTGCCAACAAGTGGTTAGTGTTTTTTCTCAACGAAAGCGTCATAGTTGCTACGTCATCATCCATACAAGCACGTACGCGGCGATATTTTTTTTATACATCTCCCAACATATTCATGCCAACAACGATTTGCACATTAAATCCGAAAAATTCATTAATGAAGCGCTAATAACATGTCGAATGATATAAGCAAAACACACAAAAAGACAGTCCGTCAGTCAGTCAAGCGACAAACATAAAAGCATCTTGTCAACATTTAAAAGACTTTAATTTTATGCCTTTTTTGCAAAAAAAAAAAAAAATAATAATAATACGAAAAAAATCATAACAATATATAAAAATAGCTGAGAACAAACATAAATATAAAGATTTTAGATTACTTAGCGTGGCCAACGAGTTTCGATTTAATTATTTATGTGTGTGCGAATTGCTTTTAAAGGAAAATCGAGTTAAAGAGCAATTAAAACTCAATGATGACGGTGGCATGCATAGAAAATGCTGAATAGAGGTTTCTATTAGTTAGTTTGTTCGTTTGCTTGCTCATTCAATATTTTATTCGCTCAGGTGGCAGCCAACAGCATATGAGCTTATGAATAAACGAAGTAAGCTAGTAAAGAGATGAATTGTTTATGTTTAGATTTCCTCATGGTATAATTCATTTACTTGTTGCTCCGAGCTAAGAGATATAAATACGTCCCATACGTTTGTATGGGGTGGTCGGCCAACGCTGCCGCATTATGTTCAGTGTGCGTACGTGTGTTTCTGTGTGTTTGTGAGTATGTTCTTGCGCGTGTTGCACGCCAATGTTCGGGCGGACGGGGATAAATCATAACAAAGCATAGCATGACAAGCACCAGCAGCACGGAAAAGATGCCGATGCCGAGGACTATAATTGTGACTAGCTTAGGAAGGGGGCAATTCTTTAAACCCATGCTCTTTTATTTGGCACCCATTAAAAGAATTTAACATATATCAATTAAAAATTGTGGGGTATTGTTTTGTTCTGCAACACCCCTCACTGTGTTGTCTCTGTTTCTGCTGCTGGTGCTCCTGGTGCTGCCGTTGCTGCTTATACATACAACCATACATATACAGATAGCTCATGGCGGCGGCAAGCATCTCTGTTGTTCAGCTGCTGCTGCTATTAAAGTCTCTGCTAGTCATGTAGGCAGCAGGCAGGCAGGCTACGAGCTAGCCAACAATTCAAGCAGTCAGTGTTTGATTCTGTCCGCGTTTGACAAGAAGTCAAGTGCTGTCTCGCGCTCCGTGCACGTACACACATAAGTTCTTTTGCTTTTTCGTTTGTATGGCAAATTCTTGCGGCAAAAAAGGCAGCAACCATAGCAACAACAACAACAACCTGTGCAAATTGCTTTCACTCGCTCTTATATTCTGAAAAGAAAGAACGAAAAAAATAATAATAAATAAGAATAGGAACGTCTTTGTGTATTTCTGTTCCGTTGCCTAAAAGAAATTCGCAAATTAAATTTAGAAGCAGTGCAACAGAAAAACCATAAAATTTACTTTTAAACATTTCGTAAAATAACGAACCGCCAAGACTCAACAACAAAAGAAGGCAAACTGCAGCAACATCGCGCTGCTGCAAGTGCAGTGTGAAAATAAAAACAAAACTGAAAAAAAATACACACACACACAAACAAATATATTGAAAATAAAAGTATTTTTTTTGTTGTGAAAATAAAACGAATTATTCTGTTACGCGTTTTTGGATTTAATGGTAAAGTAATAATATAAATTAAAAAAAAAATAATAATTATAAAACTTTAATAGTTTACAATAAATAAATCAATACAAAATTCTGCTTTTTGATTTAACTACTTTTTAATTATATAATAAAAACAATGATTTACGATTATTGTTTATTGCGACAGCTTAAGCAACGTGTCAGCATATTTTTTAAATCAGCCATTTTGTCTGTGCCGTTGACAAAATGGAATTGTTTAAATATTAAATAAGATATTTTAAGCATTTTTTAGTTTATGTTAGTTTTAGTTTATGTTTTAAACAATACCTATGTGGAAAAAAATAATAATAAATAAGAGATAAAATGACAATAATAAACAGTAAAGAAATTTGTGTTTGTACATTAATATTTGTCCACATGTCCACAAAGTGTTCACTGTGCCAAATGCAAAATAAGAAGAAAGAAATATTTTGAAAACCAAAACACAAATTGCGAAATTGTTGAAAAATAAACGTACATTTTTTTTTTATTTTTTTTTGTTTTTGTTATGTCAAAAGTGTCAATAAGCGCCAAGACAATGAAGAAAATTTTCGTGAAAGCTAGAGAACACATCATTATTCAGATTGTCGTGCGGAATGTGTAGATAAATGTATTTTTAGATAAAAATAAGACAAATTTTCAACGAAATAAAAAAGAAATTGACAAAAATAAGAAAAACTAATACTAAAAACGTCTGGGGGGTCTTCATTGGTATAGAGGCAGTGTGAAAACTCTGTGTCCGAAAATATAAACGCCCAACTGGAGGGGGTCAGACAAAATAAAATCAACTCCACGCACTTGAAGCGAAATGTTGCATTTAGAGTGCAGATTTCTTTAAAAATAAACTGCTTCGGCAAGAACGCAGCACACACGAAGAAAACATTTTCTTTTTAAAGATTTTTTATTTTTTATAGTTTTATATATTAAAATGCAAAATGCAGATGAAAATAAAGCAGCAACAGTAAAAAAAAGAAGGAAAAAAAAACAAAACATGAAAATCAAAACATCACAAAATCTTTACCCACGTTTTTCTTTAACGTATTTGAACAAAAAAAAATTTAAATATTTTGTCAAAAAATTATTGAAAACAAGAAAGAAAAATAAAAAGAAAAAACTCAAATTATTTTTAAATATTTTTTGCCTCGTGTGACGGACAAACAAAGTCACCAAATGAAATCAAAGGCATCGCCAACAGCAACATGTAACCAAACTATGTCGAAATTCTCCAAATCAACATTCTTTAAGAAAACCAAAAACAAATAAAATAAATAAGTAAACAAGAACACAATAAAATCCAACAGGTTCTAATTGGACGTTGACGAAAGTGTATGCGCTACAATTCTATACAGAAGACAATGTTGTTTTGTTTTTTTTTTTTTAATTTTTCTACATAATTTCAAGGCAAGAGTTGTTCAAATTAGTTCGTTTTTCAACACAATTTGTTCACTGGACTTGCCTTCCGATTGTGGCTGAACAAATCAGCTAACAAGCCTAGATGATTTTTGATTTTATACGATATTATAAATTTGTATTTGTTAGCAAAAGTTGATACACAAACAAAATGACTTTTGGAAATGAATATTGTGTAGGGTATTTGATTTTGGGAGCAAATGCGCGCAAAAATATTTTTAACACCTGCTGAATTATGACCGTGTCGCAAATGTTATAACTATAAATTAAATTATATATGTATGTACGAAAATACCTCTGTGTATAAACTAATGCACGCATTAATTTAGTTTTTTATTAAATATATTTAATTTTTTTTTGCCAGTTAGTCCAAATTCAAAAATTAATATGACTTCATTAAGATCTGCTAAATGCTGACAACTAATTTTCTTTGCCATCACTCTTCCACCGCTCTTCCAACAATATAGGAACGACGTGCATATGGTGTGCGTGTCCGATACTCATCGTCAAGGGAGCCATTCCTACACATAGTGAACATACACACGCTAACGGCGGCACCTGTTCGCCGCATATGAGCGCAGACAGATACTCGCTTACGTAGTTAGTTGGCGGCTCTAGCATAAGACAAACAGTAGCAAATACAATATGAAACGGGACGTTTCGACGTCCACAATTGGACGCGATGAAGAGCGAAAACCGCTCATGGAGGCATATATGTTTCAGCGACGTGTGCTCTTCTGCTGCAGCATAGTCATGGTGCTATCGTTGATCATCTGGATAGTGGCTATTTCAACCGATCATTGGATTATCATATCCGGCAGTGGTGGTAAGTTGTTAACTACACTATTTGTGCTATACATATGTGTATGTATGAAATACTTGTTGTACTTACATTAGGTATATTCCTGCCGGAGACAAGACGATTCTTCATGTCTTCGCATTCTGGCCTATGGCGGCATTGTCGTAATACAATTATACCAAGTCCACAGATGAATGCAAATGTCGTACGGAATTTCACATCGATTGCATCCGTTAATCCCACGGTCATAAACGATTTGAAGCGAAATCTAACCAACATGGAGTTCATTAAGGAATATGCAGAGGAAACTATCGAAGAGCCTATGGTAAATTTCACAGAGGCAGCCAGACGTCGCATGTTTGCACACTGGGTCCGCAGTGATGAACGCGAATTTCAAGTTTTACGTTCCGCCTTTCATAATTTGGTAATAAACACGCCAAGTGCACAACGCGACATAAGTCCGATTGCCGCACCACCGATACCAATTGATGCCTTGGATGTCGGTGGCATTATAACACGTCGTACCTTTGGCACGGCTTTGCTAAAGTTGACATTGAATTCGACGACTTTTTACTTTGTCGTGCCGGAAGTGGCTCAGTTGGCAATTTTTAGTAATTGGAGCGATAACCTCAACGTGGCAAAGTTACTTTATCCTTATGCGCGCGATGTTGGTATACCTGCATACGTGTTGAACGATGAACGTGTTATTTTGGCGCTGAGGCCGCCACGTCCGCCCCAAAAAGGACGTTATGCGAATGGCTATGAGTATGTGCCAAATCGTGAGTACACTCGAAAGTAAAACGGTTTAATTGCTCCTTAACACGACATCAACTCATGTTGATGACTCAATATGTCGTTCTAGGACGCTGTAAATACATTGACATGTTTCCAAATGCCATTGCACTCCGCTCCGATCTCGGTTTTGATGATGAATTGATGGGTAAGATATCTTGTGATTTTCTGTAAAGGATTTTAAAATTGTTAAAGTTACAATTTCAGATTATATTCGCACGCAAGCTTCATTCGCCTGTATTACTGTTTTTGTTATGTGCCTGGGCGCTGTATTCTCTTTCTATACTTTTATGAATCCGCGTTACATGTTCAAACGCTTGGCTGGTGGCATCCACTTGGTGGCAGCCTCAACAGCTTTTGTTGTTCTACAAGTTTTATTCTCGTCTGTTAGCTATACGGATGAGAAGTTGGAATATGTGTATCCGGAAGGCGCAGAATTGACGTAATTTAATACAAATACATAAGATTCAGATCAATTAACCAAAAAACATTTTCAGCTATGGTTACGGTGTTTACTTAGCTTGGTTTGTGTTCTTTGTGAACCTCATTTGTGGTATCATGTTCCTTTGGTACTCCGGCAAGAAGAAAGGAGCAAAGGCACCTAATGATGAACTAGCAATGGCAGATGAACCCATTCAAATGGGCAGATAAACTGTAAATCAGTTGTTTATTTGCCGGAATAATTGACACTTACGCTTTGTGTAATCTATCCTAGTCACACTCTCCTAAAAACCAAGACAATCAATCACACGCGTGGTAACTATATTCATATAAATAAAGAAAAGTAATATTTTTTGTTATTTGTTAAATGTTAAGTTTGTTAATTTACAAGTTCATGTAATTTAAATAAGACATTTTTGTAAAGCTTAAGAATAAAATAAAGAAATTAATTTAATTTATTTTAATTAAAATGAATATAAATAATAAAAATAATTAAATAAAATACCGTTTGCCTTTGCAATAAAAAATAAATGGTAAATTGGGATCGTATTACTCGATTTTTTGTTCTTGTTTTTTTAAAAGTAAAGTGGGCTGTTTAGGTCGAGTTAATAATAATTTGTTTATGATCAGATTTGTATTTAACAATAACCAATTTTCACAAAACCTTACTCTTTTCTAGCCGGCAGCATGCAGATGAGATTTGTTTCGTGTTTTCAGAATCGCCACATTATATATATATTATTTTTTGCTTTTTCAAACGTTATTTTTGATATTCAAACTACAGAAAATATTTAAATTAATTTTAGTTTTGACAACAACCAGAATACCAGGGAACCGTCATAAAAAAAATCGGTGGACAAATCAGCTGATTTGTATAGTATATTTAAAACGCGCGTAGGTGTTATAATCTAAATTACTATTAATTATTGAAATATTTACCTGATTTTTTCAATTGTTCGAACAAATAAAGGCTGAATGAAAGACAGCACTGATTTTTAAGTGCTAACGCTCTAGACACTTAAAACAGTTAAGTCAAAAGGAAGTTCCCTTGCGGTCTTTTTGATGTTTACTAGATAACCTGCAATATCAAACACCTATATCGGGAAACGTCGTTTTAAAAAATGGACACGATGGAACACGTCCAAGATTCTGTAAAATTGGAGGATGATTATTATACAAAAAACACAAAATCTCTGACAGATGGAGAAAAACAACGACTCCAAGCGCAAGACACACGCTTGGTGTCAGAATTTAAAGCACGAAAACTAGAAATAGACGCACAACGACACTGGGACATTTTCTATAAGCGCAACGAGACACGTTTCTTTAAGGATCGGCATTGGACGACACGCGAATTCAAAGAGTTACTTGATGATGATAAGATTCGTGAACAAGAATGTCGGCGAACGCTACTGGAAGTAGGATGTGGAGTCGGCAATCTCATCTATCCTTTGCTCGAAGATCAGGCTAGAAACGCAGAAACAGTTGGATTTTATTTCTATGCATGTGACTTCTCGCCACGTGCCGTAGAGTTTGTACGCAACAATTCCTTATACGATGAAAACCACGTTAAGGCCTTTCAGTGTGACATTACAACGCAACAGCTGCACGAGCACATTGATGAAGCCAGTCTAGATGTTTGTACATTGATCTTTGTACTTTCAGCCATACATCCTGACAAGTTTGCCTCTGTGGTACAAAATTTGTGGCGTGTATTGAAACCAAATGGAGTCGTACTGTTTCGAGATTATGGCTTGTACGACATGGCACAACTGCGGTTCAAGCCAGGAAATAAAATTTCAGAAAACTTCTATATGCGCCATGATGGAACCAGAAGCTACTACTTTGCCGAATCCGAGTTGGCTCGTTTGTTTGTTGAAAACGGATTTGATGTAATTGAAAACAACTATGTGCACCGTAGAACGTTAAATGTTAAGGAGGGCGTCGATGTTCCTCGTGTCTTCTTGCAAGGAAAGTTTAGAAAACGATCATAATTCATCCGATTTTTACAATATATTTGTTTCAATTTAACATCTTTTGTTTTTGTCAACATTAAATAAATACAGTACATATTTTAGTTAATATTTATATATATTCAAATATATGGCGTTAAAGTGAATGTAGATTAAGTTGTTACTCGACTCTTAAACGACTTTAAGTTTAATAGTGATTCGCAATCAGTTGAAAAGATAAATAAATTATGTATGTTTTTAAATTAAGAAATTCGGAGTCTAGCATTATTTGTTCATGAAAATTAATGTACACTTAGGCCTAAGTAAATTATTAAGCTTGTTACCAACAATTCCATAATATAATAACAATAATAAATTTTTAAATGACAACGATTAAAATAGACTTCAAAAGCCCGATTGAAGGTGACTCGAGTAGTAATACGTACATAAAATACCCATGAGGTGTGTTGCTAAGACAAAGTCAAACTTAACAAGTGTTTCATACTTGTAGATTTGGCTAATTGGCTCCACAATTGGCATCAGCACTACATCATTTTTACCCACTAGTCTAATGTATGTTCCCCATGTTTTCCACCATTGGTGATGCCAGTTCCAACCGGTGTTAGTTCAATGCTGGAGTCGAAGCTCTTGGTCATCATGTCACTGCTGGTCGTGGTGGTGCTGATGGTTGGCGGAATTACATTAACGCCGCCACCACCATCGTTGACTTCGCTGTCCAAATCTATGCTAAAACTGTTGCTTGAGTTTTCATTAAGGTTTAATGTTTGAATGGGCAGCATTTCGATGGTGTCCATTGCGTCGTATACTTTCACTTTTGATGTGGCCGTTGGACTTTTTTCGTGATCACCACTATTGTCGATTTGTAGCTGCAGCAGAGAATTACGCTGCGTATGTTTATCAAACTTCCGTAAAGGTGGCTTAGGCGGTTCCGCTGATCTACCTTCCTTATCCTTCTCTTTGTCTTTGGATTTTTTGAAGCCGGCAATAAGCGCTTTATGTGCCTGCGCCTTAATGCCTTCCATGCTTGGTCGAATTATGGAGTTCCTCATCGATTGATTTTCTTTTCCGGAATTCGCTTCTTTTATACCTTGCTCAGATTCCTCCGTCACACTTGCCAATTGTTGTGGTACTTGATGAATCGTTAGGTCCTGCATTTGAATGGGTATATCATCAGGCAGTTTTTTTGTTCGGAATGAAGCGTTTGTTATCATTGATTTCGATACGGAAGTTGTAACTGTATTGGTAGCCGGCGTAAGTGCTACACTTAGTCCCATCGGTCCGTCGCTTGGTTGGCCCGAAGGATTTGCATGCAATGAATTGCGTACTGCACTAGTTACTAGAATAAGTTCCGTGAACATTTCGTAGCATGCACGGCTGTGAATATCCTCCAGGGTTTGTATTGCTACTGTGCCAAATCCATTGAACATTGCAAAATAAATAGCGTGCACAATCTCCACCAAAAAGGGCGACGAAAGTGGTATGCGTGGAGTTGAGGGCTTAGGAAACGTTGCGCCCGTCGTTGGATCCGAACTGTAAACATATGCCAGGATATTATAACATTCCTAAGCAGGTAATTCTTGTCGCTTACCCGTAAGAAAGTCTGTGAGCATGTCCCATTTTACCAGAAAACCCCTGATTTACCAATTGCGAAGCAACGCGACACAAGTGAATTAATGACGATTTCTTTGTAAGATTAACCTCCTGATTGTAGCAAAACAATAACGCAGTCATGATTCGCATTCGATTCTGTGCTGTCACGGCTTCAATTTGTATATGAGGGCCCCATTTCACCTCACGATTGCAGTTCTCTTCCCATCGACGTAGGTCGGTCATTGGAAGGTTTTTCTCTTCGTGATAGACAGAAGCTTGAGCCAGTATAGGCATTCGAAAAGCTACAACTCGCTGTCCTCCATCATCAGTTGAAACTTCACCATTATAAATGCAAATAAGTAGCGTTTCAATGCCGCGGGCGGCCTTCTTATCGCCCGCCGCCACAGCATGCAGGTACGTGTAGATTAACACAGGTATAAATTGCAATGGAAATTTTCGTAGTTGATCCTCGGTTGCGCGATAGAATGCCAGCAGTTGTTGGCAAATATCGTGAACCAGAGACTCATTCCGCGGCCGTTCATTGAAAATCGTGTAGATGGCCTCCGCGATTTCAGGGTCTGTTTCATGTTGGATTGCGAAAGCCGACGTCTCCCCAGGTTGATCTCGCACACGTTCAAAGTCGGCCAACCAATCTTGCACTATCGATTCGGCCATTACTCACCCACTTGCTGACGGAATGTCACTAGACCCCGAGTGGCAGTAGTGGCTAAGTGTTTACAATTGTTTCTGTTTGATTTCGCCTTACTTTACTGTTGTTACCACAATTCTTCTCAAATTATTAAGAATAATTTAAATAAATAAATAAATCTCGGGATTTTTTATTATTACTTTTTTTTCGAGGGTCTGTTAGGTAACATTCAGTTCCTCTGTTATTAACCGACGCAAGAAAGAGAGGCGACGATTAAAGCAAGAAAGAAGTATAGAAAAGGGGGCTGATTTTGGGCGCTAACAGGCTGTTAGTCGTTAACATGTAGCTAAAGGCCGTTTCTAAAGAAGAAGAAATAATTTAATTGGCGAGAATTCCGACCTTTTTTAAACAGGTTTTCAGCAATTCATTTTCGGATTGTGGACATCTATACTATAAAAAAACGCCGCTCTAAATGGGTCTGAACATAGGGCTAACATCCGTGTTAAACATCGAATGTTACCGAATTTTTATTCTTCGTTTCACATTCAGCTCGAATACCAAGAATTGGTCCAGGGATGCTTACCCAACCAGCGTCTCCCAACATTCAGAAGGAAACCCAGTAAGGGAGCTTATTTCGGCTTTGCCGATGCTTATACACTCTTGCAAACGTTTTCCCAATTATTCATATTGGAAAATCCTTTTTTAATCTTCCAATACGTAGCCACGCCCATTTTCTAATTTGTCTTAAAGAAGGCAATGTAGCCAAACTTCACTACATTTTGCAATATTGTATCTCGTCTGCTTACAGAGAACTCCCATTTTTAAGTTTTTTGCTGTATGGGCGGTACCACGCCTTTATGTCTGAATATTGTAAAACTTTGGATTATAGTCAAGCATTAATAAAAATATCTAATTGCAAAATTTGGCATGTTTATATTCAAGAACAAAAAAGTTGTTCTAACAAAGACCATCTTTTTGGCCGATCGTTCCAATGGGTTGATAACTCCAAAAACACATCATATTTCATGCAAAAACCTCATTATTGATCGATCATTCCTATGGGAGCTATATGCTATAGTGGTTAGATCGAGTTCTGAGATATACAATGCCTGAAATATCTGAAGAACTTCTACGACAAAGTTAATATACCCTTTTTGCAAGAGTATAAAAATTGCTTCTGGCGAATTAAAAAATAAATATATAAATGGATATAAAATGTGTATAATATAAATTCTATATCTTTTTATTAAACGTTAAAAAAGACATGTTTGAATTATTTTAGTATCGCCTTCGATCGCGTTCTCGATCTCCTCGTGAATCACGGTTATCATAACGGCTGCTACCGCCACCACGATTTCTATCGTATTCGCCTCGCTCATAGTCTTTGTCACGACGGTCGTATCTATCTCTATCGCCACGACTTCGGTGCCTATCATACTGATCTCCGTCATCATTGTAATCCCTTGTACGAGTTCGATTTCTTTGTCGCTCATAATCTTCCAATTCTCTGTAGTAGTCTCTAGACCGGCCATCTCTTCGGTCACGGTCTCTTGAGCGACTACGAGATCGTGAACCAGATCTATTTCGTCGTGACTTCTTGCCAAAGCTGGTTGGACTTTGTCTACTTTTTGCATTATTCTCTACTTGTTCTTCATCTTTAACGTCATCATCACTAGCGACATCATCGTCTAAGTCCTCATCGAGCACAGATACTTTAGGGTCCAGTTCGTTGTTCTCTTCCAATATGGAGCGTTTCTGTATACGAGGCAATATAATGTCACACACTCGATCACTGCGTAACAATCTCGTCAATAAAATCATCCATATACATAATTTCAAATTGACCCGCACGATTTTGACAGCGTAACTTTCGATTGTCAATATACAATGGCTCCAAATATTTATAACAATCCGACGCTGTGCCAGTAAGTCGCAAGTAAAATGCGCCGAGTGCACGTACATATTTAAACTCCTCGTTTTTAATGAACTCGACAATGATATCCTTCTCCGGTTGTATTTGCAGCATCTTCAATGTGAGGCAAAGGAATTGTGTTGGTTTGATATTGCCATAAACACCACCAACAAAACGCAACTCCATCGCTTTATCCACCAAAAGTTCCGCAGTAAGTGCAAAACATTGTTCCTTCCAAAATTTCGAGTCATAAATGCGCGAGCGTATAATTTTCTCTATTAGGTACTGTGGATTTGTGCCGTGTACGTTTTTTGCCTCTTTCACCGTGCGATTTGCCATTTCGCCAAAGAAAAAACCAAACAAATGCAAAGACCCCGCAACCGTAGAGTGTATTATTCTTCTTCAAAACTGAAACAGATGATGGGCGGCACTGCCAGTTGTAAGTGTAAACAGTAAGTAGTGTTGCCATTGTTCGGAAATTTTGTGAACGTACCAGATCTTTTTGAGCCCCCGCACTGATTTTATAATGAATATTGATTCTTGCAGCCGTCGATCAGCCTCCAACTCCTTTTTATATCGATAACTGTCTATGTGCTATAATCGACTACTGCACAGATCAATCGATTAGCATTTGGGTGCTCAGTTTCATCTCTAACACCCACCACCCATCAAAATATTTTGCGTCGGTCGACATATTATGTCTATTTTCTTTTGTCGCCGCCGGTCGCGTTTTTTGCATCGTTAATTTTGAATAGTTTTATTTTTGATAACGTTGTTTTTTAACAACTGCGGATTAACGATATTTACAAATAGGCCAAACGAATAAGAAACGACAGCGCACAAAACAAACGCACAATTCGATAAAGTACAATTTATAAAATATGACCTGGGGATTTGTGACATGTGGGCCAAATGAGGCCTTAGTAGTCAGTGGTAAGAAAAGTCGCAGTTATTAATTTAAATATATTCCACCAAAATTCTAAAAACCTAATTTGGTCAATTAAACCACCCTTCTGACGTCATAATCGATTTTCTGTTGTGTGTGTGTATATGTATAAGTGTTCAGGGCTTCACAGTCGACGTTCTGCACAGTGACAAGATATGAAGCAAAATCGTATACAGCGAATTGAGACAACTCTGATACTATTATATACATATGTGTTATTATATCTATAGCTTACTAATAAATAAATACAATTTTGCAAATTTTTTTTGTTTGTTTCTAAAGGATGTTGCTACATGAAACCACTGTTGGTGCCAGGCGGACGCGCCTTTGTGTGGCCATCGATTCAACAAGTTCAACGGCAAGTTGACCTTTTGAAATTATTAATGCAAGCAACTTACTTACAGCCATTTTTTTTTAGGATCTCACTAAACACCATGACTCTTCAGGTAGAGAGCCCATGCGTCTATACTAGCCAAGGCGTGCCGATTTCTGTTACCGGCATTGCACAGGTGAAGGTTCAGGGCCAAAACGAAGACATGCTACTTACCGCTTGTGAACAATTTCTGGGCAAATCAGAAGGTGAAATACAACATATTGCTCTGGTTACATTGGAAGGACACCAGCGCGCAATTATGGGTTCCATGACGGTTGAAGAGATTTACAAGGATCGCAAGAAGTTTAGCAAACAAGTGTTCGAGGTTGCATCTTCGGACCTTGCTAACATGGGCATAACGGTTGTATCATACACTATCAAGGATATTCGTGATGAGGAGGTAAACATTGTAGTTAAATTTGAAAATGTTGGATTATTAGCAGTTCTACATAGATTACTATATTAACTTAATTATTTTTGAGGATATTTTTGTTTTGAATTACGTATGTACATTATTATTGCATGTACTTGTTCACGGATTTTGTGTTTGTCACAAACTCAGGGCGACTCAAAGGTATGTCTTTTAATTTGCGTATAATTGTGTGTCGTCTTTTATTTTGTTTTTACCAAAAAATCAGTTAATTTCTCTTATTTTTTCTTACATTTTCGATTGTTGAATAATTTCTACAAAAAAAATACATAATTAAATAATAAATTGTTTACAGGGATACCTTAAATCGCTTGGCATGGCTCGAACTGCTGAGGTAAAACGTGATGCGCGCATTGGCGAAGCTGAAGCTCGTTGTGAAGCACAGATCAAAGAAGCGATCGCCGAGGAACAACGCATGGCTTCACGTTTTCTAAACGATACTGAGATTGCTAAGGCGCAACGTGACTTTGAGCTGAAAAAAGCAGCATACGACGTTGAAGTTCAGACCAAAAAGGCCGAAGCCGAGATGGCCTATGAACTTCAAGCTGCAAAGACCAAACAACGCATCAAAGAGGAACAAATGCAAATAAAAGTTGTCGAGCGTACGCAAGAGATTGCCGTTAATGAGCAGGAGATACTCAGACGTGAAAAAGAACTTGAAGCGACTATACGTCGTCCAGCCGAGGCTGAAAAATATCGTTTAGAAAAATTGGCTGAAGCCAATAAGCTGCGTGTGGTTATGGAATCCGAGGCCGAGGCTGAGTCCATTAAGATTCGCGGTGAAGCAGAAGCATTTGCAATTGCGGCCAAAGCTAAGGCCGAAGCGGAGCAAATGGCACAAAAAGCCGAAGCATGGCGTGAATATCGTGAAGCAGCGATGGTTGAAATGTTGCTTGATACATTACCAAAGGTAACGGTATTTAAATGATAATTATGAGCATAACTATAAATATCTGCAATTCACAGGTTGCGGCTGAAGTCGCTGCGCCACTTTCGCAAGCCAAGAAAATCACCATGATATCGAGCGGACAGGGTGAGATCGGCGCTGCTAAGTTGACTGGCGAAGTGTTGCAGATCGTAAACAAAGTGCCAGAATTGGTGAAAAATATAACGGGCGTGGACATTGCAAGGGTACGTCCTAACTCTGAATTCATATAAATCGAAGCGAAATAAATGAATAATTTGCATTAATTAATAATAACAACAACAAAACCTTTAACAATCAAAAGACTTGAAAATTTTACAAAGAGTTAATATGTACGAACAATGAAAATATCTCCCAACGCATTCTTTATCGATATTATTTATTATTTTTCAGTTCGATTTTAATTCATTATGTTCAATTCAATTTCTTCTTTTCGTTTCAGTCTGTGCATGCCGGCTAAATTTCTAATTGAGTTTTCAAAAAAAAAAAATGGATATAAAAAAATAACCTTTTTGAATGTAATCTCAAACGTATACAGTTTTTGAAATTGGCACTTTATTACAGTTTTATTTAAAATTTATTTATATAGCAAATTAAAATAACTTTTGAAATCGAATAAAACATGCAAATGTAAAACGTTTTCCGAATGTACATATGTCATATGTATTCATATATGCCCAGAAGTTGGCGCTTTATGCATTTCAATTATGTTAAATAGAGCTTCTTTTATACTCAACTTCCCTTGTTCTAATTAACACTTGCAATACAATTTTTTTGTATAATAAAATCAAGCATTTCTATATTTACTCAACCACTATTTTATAAGAACAAAATACAAACATTTGTTAACGTATAAACAACGACACTTTGAAGTGTGTGCATTGTGTACGTTCATTTTACAAAACTATTTTCTTGTAATAAATGAAATAAACAAAACCAAACAAAGAAGTTATTTTACATCATGTAAGAAATTTTTATCTTAGGTGTCTCACAATGGCAGTTATAAGTGAGTGCAAACAACAACACGGAACAAGAGCAGATAGTAATTGATATCGTTTTATTAATGGTATAAAAAAAATCACATATGCATTTATGAATATACGTAAATGTTCAAACGAACAAGAAATATGGAAGGTCATACATTTATAAACTGGTGATACACTTCATGCATTTGTATATATGCACATGAATTTGTATGTACTTATATTTGTAATACAAAACATTTTAGTCTTAAAAATATGTCAATGAATGTAATCGTCAAACATTTTTTGAAAAATGTCGTTAGAAAGACCCAAAAATTAATGGTCAGCGGTCGCAATAGTAGTTGCAACATTGTCTGCTATTCTTCAATTGGTTTAAAAAGCTTAAACCTTGCCGAGTATATCATGACCATATGGCTTCTTGCGGTAGCCCTTAAATACAAACAACTTGAATGCAATGACCATCATTATAATACAAAATCCATAGAGCAACATGCCCATTCGCATATCTACATCGGAGAAAACATTTGCGATTTGTCGTTTTTGACGTATTTTCTCTAATGTTGGGTTCAATAATTCTTCACGTTGGACGCCGTACCGACTTATGTTATCTGGATTGTGTATATGCTGAAGGAAAGCTAACACACCATCTTTATTCCAATTTGACTCTAATTTGGTTGCCGATAACACTGATTGCTTGTAGCAGTCACTGCAGCTCGCTTGGCTTGGAAATTGTATTTTTGGAAACTCTGGATCTTCCGTCGTGTCGCCGGCTAGGCGTTGATTGACTTCGTTGTGTGCTAACCATAGCCACAGTACAGCGTCATCTTTGTTCGGCACGCTCCAAATCTTACGGCGCGAAGCCATTTCCTAGTAAAAAGAAAAAAATACAAATTTATCATTGATATTGTTATTCATGTTTTAATGTGTTTAAACAGCTGCACTAATGTCAATATGGTTCAATAATATGAAGCAGCACAATTTAGTAGACACTGACAAGATTTGTAATTGCATAACGGATTAAACTCGGTGAAATTTTGAGTTGTCAACGAGCTGTAAAGAACACGTGACCATAACATTAAACTTGTTTTAGGCGTCGTTATTTATGAGCTGTGATTTGTTACATTAACACAACAAATTTACTACAACAATTCTTGACGTTGATTGGTTGTGATTGTGCAGCTTTGTGTTCAGTTTAAAGTAATTCTGATGTCATAGAGCTTTCACTTTACGCTTTGTTAATTAACATAACACATTATTATAATATATGAATAAACTAGGTTATTATCTTGCGAAACAAAATTAGTTGAGAAAATGTAATTTGTGACTTACCTGAAAATGTTCTGCGCAATTTGTGCAGCCAAAGAAATACTTAATGTAGCCGTGCATGGCTTGTAGAACTTCGAGCGGATCTTGAGCATCCTCATTGCGCACCGCAGCGACTGTCATGTAATGAAAGAGCTGCCAAAGTGAGCAAGTAAAGCCGCGTAATCCTTGACGCGAGCCTGCACATCCAACATAGTGATTAGTTGAAAATATTGGTGAAAGATTTTGTTCCAAGCGCTTGAGCTCAATTTCAAATTCATTGCCAGTCATGTGTTGGTTAAACTGGACAACATATTCATTGAGCTTTGATACTAGTTGGTTGCCATTTGAGCCCAGTGGATTATAACGTTTCAATACCGTTAAAAATCGCTGTAACGCCAGTAAACGATCACCGCTCATATTACTCACTTTTGGCACTTCATTGTACAGCACATTACGTATAGCCATTTCAAGGTCAGCCTGATAGACTGAATGTTTGTTACGGTGCACTTCAGCAACGATTTCCTTTGTTTGTGTTTCAATGGCCTTTATAGCTTCACCTTTAGGCGTTGTGATACTCTCTTTTTCAGGTACTTGCGTCAAATGATCCGCACGCAATAGGCCTTCAATTGTTTCAGCGTAGGATTTTGCGTCTTCCGCAGCCGGTTTGTATGCCACAACTTTGCCATTTCGATCGACTGTTGAAAGTTTGTATTGTGTTCCGTCGATCTTAAACTTTTCCGCAACATTTGCGTCACTCACACGGCGCACTTTCACCGCCGGCCAAGGTAATAATGTCAATGCAGTCTCAGTTCCAATAGTGGAATTCTCTGGTTCGTAAACAACTACCACATACTTTTGTTCATTGCTAAGACCGTCAAAAATATTAGCTGCGTTGTCATTGTCCGTAAGTGGCTGTAAATTAGGCCAGAATGTCTTTGTCGTTCGATTTTCGGCAGCTATAAAATTTGCTAGTGCTGAACTTATCTCGTCAATAATTTGTGTTTCAATGCTGAGTCCATACTGCTTTTCGTTGGGTTGAAAGCCTGGTCCCATATATCTTAACGTCGGATAGCTCATCACCTTGTTAAATAGGCCAATGTAATTTTCAGTATAAAATTATTTTAAAATTCGTAATATTTACTACCTCATATTGTCGGCATAATGCATTATTTTGCTCGGCCGCGCAATCTATAGCAGCAACTATTACCACCTCACGCCAAGGATGCAAACGGTCCGCTAACTCTTTATAATAAGGTGCAAAACGTTTGCAATCTGTCGGAATTATAAGCCGTTGTATTTGTTTAAAAAGTAATATATTTAGAATTTTCGTTACGCACGTCCACAGTAGGTGTTATAAAACTCAACTAGCGAAGCATGACTTTGATCCAGGATGGTCTCGTTGAAATTAACCTCAGTTAACTTTACCACTTTATCGCTGGCATTGTATAGGCCCAAATCTTCGGATTGTTGTTTCATTAGCGCCTCATAGCGCTGCAAAGGAACAGCGGCAGCAGCATACGAAGCGAGCAGTCCAAAAACTATCAACTGCAACTTTTGCAGCATTTTTTTATTTATACGTGGATAAGCTTTTCAGTGTAATTTTTCCGCATTTGGAATGCTTTTTGATGTGGCTGAGTAATTTGATTAACGATAATTTCCATCCGACCGAGCGTTACTCGCGACAGGTGCATTTTATTCAATCGGAATGTACTAAAATATTCCAAACGTAATCTTAACATTCTGTTCAAGCCAACAGTGCTGTTCCATTTGCACTATGCTATTAAGGGCGCAAATGTAAATTTAAATTTAACTAAAAACAGTCGAAGTAGTAAAAAATGCTTATGATGCAAAATGTATTGGACAATATCATTACTTGGACAACACATGCGGCGAAATATTATTGCATAAAAAATTACTTTGAGGGTAAAAATTAATAAAATTAATAATATCTGGGTGCAATATTAAATTGAGCTTTGAGCGTCTAGGGGCCGCTTTAAGATTGGAGATGATCAGCTGTTCGAATACAGTTTATTAAAAACATAAGCTTTTTGATAGTTTAGCTATTTGGTTTTTTTTGTTGTACTCTTAAACAGTATTAAGAGAAATACTCCAGCGACGCATATTCAGTTTATGTACTTTTAAAAGAGACCACACCCATTGTGTTTAGAGCACTTTGCGAAAAACAACGTTAAATCGACGTGCTTGTGTGACGCGTCAGCGAAATTTCATTTCGATGCAACATTTCATTCAAAGCGCAAGCGTAAAAGTGAAAGTCAACAAGTGACTGTCGACTAGTGTAGTATTCAAATTATCTTATAAATATTAGTGAAACGCAATTTTAGCATGTATAGAATTTGCTGATAGAGCAGCGTTTAAGGCAGTGATAATTAACAAATCAGAATGCGATTCGAGGATAAAGAAAGTTTGCTGGACGGCAACGAAGACACCGCCAATGTAAGCAATTTAGACGCTGCCAATGTCAATGCCACCGCCACTGCCACAGACACCAGCATACACAGTCAGAACGCATCTTCTAACTCAAACAATGCCAATGAAACTATAAACGGTGACACCGAATCAATTAGTGATTTTCGAGCGCCATCACCACCAACATTTAGTGAAAATGGGGGCGGAAGCTGGTTTATCTTAGAACCAGCAGTTTTTCTTATATTTTTTGCGCGCTACTTAACTAGTGAGATATTTTCGCCTACTAAAATTGTTTGACCAACTTATTTTCCTAATATTCTAAATCCATTTCAACATTTTAGGGGCGGTCTATCAAAATGAAGTGTTGTATCAAACCTGCGTTGTCATATACCACTACAATGAAACTCAGTGCCAGCCGCTGCTAGGTGTCAATCGCGAGACGGACGAAGCAAAAGTAAGTAATCACAACATTATATCACTTAATTTTTATTGTTGTTCTATTCTAATCGCATTGCCACAGAAGAAATGTTTGTAGTAGTAGTTTAAATTTTTTAAGATTTGCGGAACAAACTATTTTTATAAATAACTTTCTTTATCACAAAGCAACAGCTTAGAGCAGTTGTAATTAAATATTGTTGTTGAAAAGAGTAATAGTTGATTTCAATTTCTTTGTCATTTCGCTTTGTTAAATAAGATAGACCAACTAAGAATTTATATGCTTAATTCAAGGTTAATTGTAGGTGTCTGTGTCTTTTATAAAGAGCTAGTGTATAAGAACAACAAACTCCATTCATGCAAAGCTACACACCCGGAAATGTTCTTATCCACAGTTGCATTGGAATTCTTTAAAGTAAAGAAGTGCCAGACGTTTATCTTTTTGTATGAAAAAATTAACTGAGTCATATTTTACTTTGATATGAGATGACACCTTGTAAAATGAAGATCTGATTTGTAAGGCTTTTTGTCATTCAAACGATTGTTTAATTGTGTGATTGACATGATTTCAAACAAAGGCAGTGTGTAAATAATTTTTGTTGTTGTTTTTGTCTGCAGCTGTCGCGACAATTTAGTTGAAGTCAGTACAAAATGCAAAACAAGTGCACTCATTCTAATTGTTATCAGTTGTCAGCGCCAGGGCAACCGTCTTCATGTTAGTATTCAAAAATTGTATGTAATAATTATTAAAACAATTGAGGATTATTAAGCTTTGAAGTAAACTAAAATTGCCGATAAAAAATGCCAGCATGCGTTTTCTGCCATGGTGACTCATGGTGCAGATTCGTGAAAATGTATATTCAACATTTTTTTTTATTGTTTATTAATGAACTTTATACATTTGTTTTTATTCCAGTTGATTGAAACCAAAGTTCAACCGTATGTCGCCAAAATTCTCATGTACAATTCATTGTTAGATAGCATAATACCCGCGTTCGTGAGTTTATTTCTGGGTCCTTGGTCGGATAAGTTTGGCAGAAGGCCAATTTTGCTGACAACGTTCAGCGGTAGGCAAAGTTTTAAATTTACATATTTAAAAGGCACACTTACTATTTTCCAATAGTTCTTATTTGTTGGCTCTCTTTGATATTCTTTGATCATTATGAGATTAAAACATTTTTTGTTGTATTCTTAGGTTATCTTTTAGGTGCAATAATTTTGACAATCATTACATTCATAACGACGCAGACAACGGTGAATCCTTGGTGGTTCGTGCTTTCATCCGTGCCATCGGTTTTAAGTGGAGGCACTTGTGCATTGATAACGGGCATCTTTTGCTATATATCCGATGTAGCAAAAGAACGTAAACGTGCCTTGCGGTAAGCGCCACATTAACTTATTTGAAATTGTAATAAGAAACAAAAATCTATCAAAAGCATGGTACTTAATGAAGCTTCAATTTGTGCTGGCATGATGGTGGGCAATGTCGCGAGCGGTTTTATTTACGCGGCAACGAATGCTTTTACACTCTTTAGCATTGCGACTGGACTCATGTTGTTGTCTTTAGTGTTTGTTATTGTGTTTGTGCCGGAGAGCATAAAACAGGATCAGATACACACGGGCGTGAGTGTTACTTTCTCAAATTCTATATGCATTTACACTACATACGTACTTTTTCTTTCCATTTTCCATAAGTCGCGTATACGTGAATTCTTTCGGTTTGATCTGGTCAAAGACCTGGTGCGCACATGCTTCCAGCGACGACCAAATTTCGATCGTGCCATTATTTGGCTGACAATGATTGCACTAACGATTGCCATTTTTGCAATGGGTTTGTATTCTTTCACTAAAATAATCAGCTTTTTTACAGTTGTATTCCTTTTTTCCTTTATAGAGGGCGAGGTTAATGTAACTTACCTCTTTCTGCGCAAACAGTTTAATTGGACTATTGAAGAGTTTAGTGTTTTCAATGCAGTACGCATTGTCATACAAATTGTTGGGATGATTCTTTTGCGTCGCGTGCTAAAATTCTCCATTATCACGATGGCTATGATTTCGTTGGCCTGTTGCGTCTTGGAGAGCGTTGTTCGCGCAACAGCGATATACTCTTGGGAAATGTATCTAGGCATGACGCTTGGCATAATGCGCGCCGTTATGAGTCCAATGTGTCGTGCGATACTATCGCATGTTGCTCCCGCTACAGAAGTTGGTAAGTTGCTTTCAAATACCTGATCCTTGACCCAAACTGCCACATTGTTTCCCGTTTTTTGTTTAAATTATGCTAGAGCCACAAATAGCTTACGTGCATGTCTCTTGATATTTCCTTTTAATATTTTGCTTGTTATTTTATTGTAATTCATTTTATTTGGTTTGTTTCTAGGAAAAATTTTTGCATTGACATCGTCGCTGGAATCCGTATCACCATTGATCGCGGCACCGCTGTATACCTTCGTGTACAATGCCACTCTTGAATATTATCCAGGTGTATTTAACTTTGTTAGCGTCGGCTTCTATTTGTTGTGCTATACTTTGATTTCGTAAGTTTTTCGTTTTTTATTGTCTTGTTGCCACAAATTACATGTCATTAAACGTTATATATTATCTATTTTTCAGTGCAATTTTTGGCATACAAAAATCGCTAGGCGATTCTGAAACCTATCATGCAATCAACAGTTAGTCTATAAAAATATACATTACATATTTGTTTGAAATCTTATAATATATACTGTTAGTTTAGCAAACATTTTGATGAGGCTCACACTCCAGGGAATCGATTATTATTGAAAACTTTGTACAGTGAAATATATAAAATATTATTGTTAATTATTTAAATAGAAATGTTAATGACGAGTTTTTGTACAATTTATACAACAATAAAATAAAAAAACAAAAAAACTCAAATCATTAAAGATTTGTAACAGTTTTATTCAAAAACCACATACTAGTGTTCTAGTATATCAACTAGAAATACAAATTTTTATATAATTGTCTAATTAAATGCATTTAAAATCAGCATTTATTTTAATATGGTAGCGTAATGATCCTTGTACGTTGTTTTGATGCGTAGCACAAAGCTGAAATATTGTGATTTAATAGAGTGATTAAAAAGATAAGATACGTTTTTTTTGTCACGTGTGTACAACTTACATAATGAATATAAATGACAGCAGGTACAGAAATGAGCTCACAAAATTAAATAGGCCCGGATACGTGGTCAGCGACTGTTTGTAGATGAAAGTGTAGAGCGGTGCGGCAACAAAAGGTGCGAATGATTGCAAAACATTCTTAATTGAAAATATTTTTCCTGAAAGAAAAAATACATATTAAATTAAACGAAATTCAATGCATCCTGCATGATCCTTATAGAGCCTTTAAAAAACCTTTTAACATTCGATCAGAGTGCTACGTAATTTCTATATAAAAAGCGACCAAATGTCATAAAAAACTTGGCTAATTGTTTTGAGTTGGAGATTGCCTTTGGATTTTGACACTCACCTAAATCAGTGGGCGGGACAATGTTCGAGACAATTGTGCGACACATTGGACCGGATATTGACCGAAAAGCCCCCAACGCCACGGCTAGATACATGTGCCAAGGCTGTGTGGCAAATCCTTTAGCTAGATTATTCAGTATTTCCGAGAAAAAGGCTAATAAGGCAAGCGTTACTACTGACATGCCAAACACCTGTAAATGTATATTTAATTTACATAAATACAAAAAATATGTACAAATCAATTGTGTTACCTTGCGCAGTATGAGAAAACCAATAAGTGCGCCACACATCGGCACCAAGTGGCTAACCGTTTCGTAGAAGGTAAAGTCGCGCACAGACCAATGGAATTTCTCTCGTACAAACAAATACATGACACCAACCACACCATCTGTAAAAAATGTTTAGTTAATTTCAGGCTTAAGTGGCTATACTAATTGCGGCTGGCAGACCGTTGACTCACCGAAAACAAATATGGACAGAAACATGGCCAAGGTGACAAGCCAAATGATGGCACGTGCATTGTTCTCGCGCTCCTTGAGACATGTCTTTAGCATCTCCCTTATATGCACGTACGAGAAGAGCCTCGCCTTTTTCTCATCGCCGTTCCCTTGACTCTTTTCATTGCTTTGATCAACTGATTTCTGATTGAGCTTGCCGCATGTTTGCAGCTCAATCGCCCCAATTGTAGATTTACAGTCAAGCTGCAAATCGCAAGCCGTGGGCAACTCGGCCGCTTTCTTATTTGCCTTCTCCTCTTCCTCGATGCGATAACGTAAACTCTCGGGCACAAAGAAAATTATGAAGAGCAATGCCAGCGTGACAACGAAACCCGATAAACCAATGGTGAATGTTGCGCTTGTCGCTTTGTAGACAAAACTCGAGAGCAATGAGCCGCTTGTGAGACCAATGAAGAACAAAGACTCCATAAAGATCATTCTGTCGAAAAGTGCAAACATTTTTAAATGTGCGACATATGGAAGCGTTAAATGATACAATTTACCTATAAGGTCGTGCTTTGGTGTCGGTTACGTCGGAGATGAAACAAAACGCTGCCACCGAGAATACACAATTGCCGCCGAGCACCGAATGCGGCACGACAGCCAGAATATACCACCATGGATTGACGGCATAATAGCTGGACAGCTCACAAATGATTGCCGACACAATGAAAGTGAGCGTGAAACCTTTAAGAAGCCTTAAATAAACAAACAATGCGCAATAATTTCACACTCAGACAGACACTCACCGATCATCGAGACAATCAACAATGGCTTACGACCGTAATGATCGGACCAAGAACCGATGAATAAGCCACAAAATGCCGGTACAATACTTTCAAGCAGCATTCGCGACAAAAACATATTTGCGACATAAGGCTGTAATTCGGTTTCTATAGCCTATAAAAAAAAAACAAACGCACTTCATTTTATTGCATTTAGCGCTCAAAATAACACGTACATTCACTTCTGCGCTGGCGTTCTTAGCGTCGAGCAGCGCGCAATCGCTTTCATTGTAATGAAAGATCGTTGTGCAGGTCTGGTATATTATCTGATTACGCATAATTGTTCCTTTTTTTTAACCGATGAGAAGAAAGAATTTTGCATGTTTTATTGATAGTACATATATTTCAATGTTGTAGTGCGCGCACTCACCAGACAAGGTGTGGGAGAAGAGTAGCATGAAGACGACAGGTTCAATGTAAAACATGCGAAAAATGCGTCGCCACTCCAACTGTTTCAGTCGCTCCAGTGAAAAGATAGCAGCACTCTCCACCATTTTGAAGTTTACTTAATTTTGTTGTGTGTTATTTTATTTAAGACTTGTTTTTTGTTTGTGTGTTTGTTTTGTACGCTTCGAAGGGGTCAAGGTGCGTATGAGTTTTTTTTTGGCTTAGTTTGGCATACTTGAATTCGTGGACAAATTTTTTGTTCCTTTTTTGGTTTTAAAGTTATAGATTTTTCATGTCACGTAATTTGTTTCAATTATTATTGAAACTGTTGCCGAATTGATAAAAAAAATTCAATTTACTTCCGTTGACATTGAAATTTCGCACTATTTAGTTTAATCACCAAAAGTTTTTTTTTTTTTTTTAATAATTATAAAATTATTTTGCTGTTCACTTTGAAATTAAATATTATTTTTGTTTAATTTTTATATAATTTCATGTACACTTCAAATGATTGGTGTTTTTATTAGCAAACGTACTTTGTTCAATGCATCAGATATTCCATCAAGCCGTGCATCGTTGTACCCTTTGATTGACGCGTATTCACTGGCGCGATTCAACTATTATTATACGCAATTAGAGTTCAACGTTTAATAATAAACACATTTACAACAACAACAATTATGGCTTAAACCAACGTCAACAATCATTTGTCCAATGTGAAATTTACGCTCAGAATCGCATTTCGAAAACTGAGCTCAGCTTTTGGTTGGAAAGTCTAATGCGCTTGCGATGGATCAAGTTCGTTTCAAGCTTGTTGTTTATCATTTACTATGATTTTCACTTTGCAACCGGCTTAAATAAGTTTTTGGCAGCAAACCGATCGTTCGGGGGAATTTATAAATTCACTCGGCGACAGTTACCAACCGCGCCACCCGCACCTCATTACACGAATAGATTTATTGGGCTTTGTTATTGGTTGTTGGTTGGTTAGTTGTGTAGTTGTGTAGTTGTGTAGTTGGCTCGACATTAGGTTGGACGAAGCAACAACACTTCGATAAAAAGTCAACGAAGATGAACACATTAGTTGATAGAATATGTTTGCTTATTTGTTTTCTTTCTGTTTGTAATTTGTATTTTTTATTTTTATTTCGCAATTGACTTTTGCATTTGGAATCTGTTTTGCCAAAGATAAATGACTGTGCCATTGAATTAGCAAATGGCACGACCACAAACATGATTCCTAATGCCAGAAACCGGTCTAAAATGTAAGTATTTTTCGTAAATCAATAAGAGAGATGTGAAGTTCGAAGTTTGTTTTGAATTTAAAATAGAAAAATTCATTAACAACTCAACGCGATTAACATTAATCAAATTTATTGCATAAACCATCGTGTCTTATCGTACAAATTCTAAGAATAATAAAGATGTTAGATTTATCAGCGCTCCCAACGATATGCATACAATGAAAAGTCGTACCTCAGAGTAGAGGTGGGCGCGGGCCTGTATTTTGAGGCCCGGGCCCGCACGAAAACGAACTCTGTTTTGAGAGGCCCGGCCCGTCCAAACACGAAACTTTTTACCAAGGCCCGGGCCTGGCCCGGCCCGCACGAAATTTATTTACATATATAAGGAAATTTAAAAGACATGCAATTTGGGTCATTGTTTTAAACTCAGTTATTATTTGGGAATCAAGTGTGCTAGTTCTGCAAAGTTTACATAATTTTTCTGACCACAATGCAAATATTTGCATTGTTGGTTCCTTGTCAGAGCTAAGTGCTTCAGAGCAGTCCTTAAAAGGTTTTAAGAAGCATAAAATGTTTTCAAGTAATGAAAAATCTAAATTACTAATTCGCTGTAGCTCATCTTTTTTAAGTAAAAGAGTTTTTATTTCCTCTTTTACATCAAATACACTCAAAAGCATAAAAAATGTAGAGTTCCAGCGTGTTTTAACTTGCTGTTTCAGTGTTTTTGAGAGCTTACTGTTAAGTCGCGACATATTTTATATATCAAAGTTTTATCAATTTCACAATAGGAAGCCAATTTTAGATTAGTGGTGTGCAAACAAGTAAAATATGTATAACCAAATCGATAGTAGTATTGATAAACAATTAAAATGCTATAAATGGTGGTTCTAATTCGAGCATATAGAAAAATAGCACGAACAAATCAAAATTGTTTTCGGGCTTATTTCGGGCTTTTACGGGCTTCTACGGGCCGGGCTTTTTTGCTAAGGCCCGGGCCCGCACGAAGCCTGCACGAATCTTGATTTTAAGGCCCGGGCCCGCTCCGGGCCTGTGTAAGCCCGCGTGCCACGAAAAAAAGCCCGGCCCGCGCCCACCTCTACCTCAGAGCAAGCAAGTATAATTTTTTGAAAATTTTCCGATCGACATTGGCAGTGAAATCTTCGTGTGCTCGTTATTTTTTCTGTCGCGTTGATTGATGTGCTTTCCGTGATCGATACTTCTTACATTTTGTCCTTTCCTTACTTTTTGAGCTCATAATTTGTCACTTTGATGCGAAATGAGGCCAACAACAAATAGATGGTTTTGTGAATATAAAAAAGAGTTCTCGCTTATTAAAAGTACAATTTAAATTGTCTAAAACCAAAATTTATTTGTACACCAACGCGGTAATTCAATATCGACAATTCCAGTAGTTGGCTGTAATTGATTTTTAGTTTCACTAAATTATACAATTTGGAATTAATTTGTTTTTTTTTATTTATTTGCGATTTTATTTAAAAATGGCTGCGTAGTGTTCCGTATGAACTTGTTTTTTGCGACAAATAACGCTGGAAGTGAACAGAGAAGCACAGTTAAATTTTAACTACTCTAAAGTTCACGGTTGAAAAACAAAACAAAACAAATACAAAAATTACTTACAGCAGTAACATGATGCCGACGAGATATAGATTTGCGCTAATCAAGTTGAATAGACCCGGAAAGCTGCTTATTGAAATGCTGTAGATGATTGTATAAGCAGTGGAGGAGGCGAACGGCATCAATGATGTGAGCACAGCCAAAAGTGAGAAGATTTTGCCTTAAAGAGAAATGTTTATTGATTAACGATAGTGACAATTAAGCAGACTATATAACGAACACACCACGCTCATCGGTTGGCACGAGATTCGTGATGATCGTGTGGCACATCGGATTGCCGAGTGATTTGAAAACGCCCAAAGCAATCGCGCAGTAGATTTGCCAATTGGCAATGGCAAAGGCCTTCATCAGACTGCTGGCCGCGTGACTGAGCAATGAAATGATGGCCAACAGCAGCAAGGCCGTGTTCGTGCATCGACGCAGGAGCCATAGAAAAAGCAGACCACCGCAGCCGGCAATGGCAGGCACTAAGATACTGATTGTTTCGTAGGTTGTGAATTCACGCACTGACCAATGGAACTGTTCGCGTATAAAGAGATAGAAAACCGCATTGCTGCCATCTGTGTGGCGGGCACAACTGTGCGTTAAAGACAAGTGTTTATTGTGAGACAAGTGGTTTTGCTTACCCGCAACAAATTCACTGATGAGCAGTGTCGCCATTAGCAAAGCAATGACGGCGCGATCGCTAAACTCGCGTGGCTTGGTGCATGTTGACCAAAGATCCTTGAGCAGACCAAAAATGTAATCGCAACCAAACTCGGACGCGTTTGTAGTATCATCATTTGAGCCACTGGTATTCACTGCATTATTATCAGGCAAACTTTCTGGCAAAAATATGCTCAAGACAAAGAATGCGCCAAGTAACGCACACGCAGATATTGAAAAAACGGTGTACGAGTTTGTTGCCTCAAATACGTAGCCGGATCCGAAGGAACCAAACATGAGACCCATATAAAGGCCAATCTGGTAGCACATCATTCTGCGAATATGTTTTGATTAAAGATTTTATTTAGTATTGTCAATTTAGCTCGCCTAAAGTTGTTGTTACTCAGCTTCAGCGTTGAACTATCTTATGTGTGCTGTGCGGCTGAATACAACATGGGCACATACAATATAATAAAGAGCTAAATTGGCATGAATGATACATATTCATATACATGCCTATAAGAGCGTGTTTGTGGCGTTGTCACATCAGCGATAAAGCAAAATGCAGCGACAGTAAAAGAGAGCGAGCCACCGACCGCGGCCAGCGGCACGACAGTGGCGACAAAATACCAAGGATTCACACCATGTTTCGTATCGGAATAGGCGATGCCCGCACAGAAAATATACTGCAAAGAGAAGCCTGAGAAAGCTTGTTAGTGTGCCGAGTACAATAATAACAACATACCCAGAAATGCGACCAGCAGCAATGGCTTACGGCCGTAACGATCTGACCAGGCGCCAATAAATATGCCAAAAAACGCCGGCACCAGACTCTGCACCAAATTCATAGTCATCATAATGCGTGCCGCATATGGCTGCACAGTCGTTTCGATATCCTAAAAGTACGTGAGTTTGTCAACAATTTGCTTTATGCAAAACACTTATCACTGCTGAACCCACCTTTGTGTGTGCGCTCTCATTGCCAGTGCCCAGCAAATGACAATCGCTCTCATTATAGCCAAAAATAACTGTGCAAGTCTGATAAATAATCTGATTCTTTAAGACAGTCGCTGTAGATGCCAAGAAATAAGTCACCAGCGCTAAGAATTGTTTTTGGGTTTGCAAAAGACAACTTACATGAAAAATTATATGCAAAAAATAAAATGAACACCATCGGCTCCAGTAGACAACACCGCAATTTGTAGCAGAGTGTTTCCGTCGAACTGGCTGCCGTGGCGGCTAAAGCTTCCGTATCGGAAGTCGTTGTAAGCGTCACGCTTGAGCCAGCCGTGCTTGCAATGCTCCGGCTGTCATCTGGACTGGACTCAAATGAACCGTACCGATGACGGTTCTTAGCCATTAGCGCTTCAAATGCGTTGGGATCGTCTGACATCTTATGTACAACTGGTTCGTTTAAATTGCTCATTCAACAAACATTAAATGACAAACAATAAAGCGTTTTTAGATAAAGAGAACAAAATACAAAAAAAAAAGTTGTCTGAGCGTGTGATTTACAAATAATCGCACATTTTCCACAACTCAATCCGCAAACCAAAATGAGTCAGTCCTTTGTGCGCGGGCGTTTTGCTACGCAACGCTCGGAAATGCCAACAACATTTACTTAAACTCGTCTTAGAACGTTATACATACACATGGCGAATGTGTTGTACATCAATGTTTACTACGTGCCTTATCAAGAATTGGAATTGTATTTCATTACACATAAATGTTTTGATTAAGATTTTCAATTTACAAGTTAGGAGGTTTGAACATTTCAGTCTTGGCATTAATTCTCTGTTGGATACATTCTTCCTATTACTTCAACTCTGAATAAATGAAACTAATACTTGAGTTAAAAATAGTCTGAAATTAAGAAGTTTATAGCAAACTGTGAGCTGAATGGTTTCTGTTTTATTGCTCAACTGACTCTGTCAGACATCGAACGAAGATTCAAAATAGATTAACGAAATTAGCTTATATAAGTAGTTACACCACCTAACGATTTTTTTACTTTATAAATTATTCATTCTTTATAGTAGTGTTTATCAATCTTTTTGAATATGCGATTCCTTTACAAGTTGAAAAATTCTGGCGACACCTAGGCTATAGACACTCAAAAGTTAGGATAAGTTAGACTTCCAGACCCACCGATTAAAAAAAAACAGCTTTCCAGAACTAAAAGAGAATATATTTTTCCGGCGCCGGGATGGATTTAATCCCTTAAATTAAAAGCAAAAAATAAAGACGGTTTTGTTTATTAAACTTATTATTGATTATTATTTGTTTTAAAAATATAAACATGCTTTGATATATCTTTTACTCAATTTTAACAACTATTTTTTTGTTTGTTCATTGCAATAATAAATGTTTTTTTAGTTCTTACATCGGATTTCTGAATTTGCTAAATTTAATATTATGGCATTAATTATTTATTTTTTCAACAAGGTATTGCAATTTTCATCTGAGTATTCTTTTTTTAACTATTTTATTTTCATTTCGTTTATAAGTCCTTGAGTAACGACTGCATGAATAAATGTAAATTTAAATTGTTTTTTTAGATCATACTTCGAATATTAAACAGCAAAACAACTGATTTTTTCTGCGCTACAAATGTACTAAATTATTATAATTAAAAAAGAAAATAATTGATCGAAACTATTGTTTTATTTGTTCACAATAAATGAAAATACTATTATATAAATAAAGCAACTAAAGCATAAATAATAAATATATTGTGTTTTATTACTTTGTTTAAAGCTAAACAAAACATGCGCAATGAATATGAATTTTATCAATGTAAGTCGTATGAGTGATCTTGACATGGCTTTAAAACTTAACAATTTAAAGTGCATAACAATTTTTTATAAAAGAAAATAAAAAAATTGAAAACAATTTCATATAAATAATTGGGCGCATTACAACTTGTTTCTTTGTAGGGATATGTGCGTGCTGGTGTGTGTGTTTGTTTTGTGCACGTGTGCTTATACAAGACCTGAGTTCAATTCAATTTTTAATAATTTTAGCACATTTTTCATTCCTTTTTGTGTAAATTTGTGTTGTGTTTTGATGCTTGTAACAGAAGAACAATAAAATATGCAATTTATAAGCAAAATATCTTATAAATAAAAAATAAAATTATACAATCAAATAAAAAATGATGTCACAAAGTAGAACATCAACATTGATATAGATGTATGTATATGTGTAGAGAAGTATTGGCTATACGCAACAGTGATGACTGGCGCATATTTAAGCAACGGCATCGGTAGCGCACTCCTCTTCAACGGTAATGTACATACCCTCCTCCTCATAGGCTGAATCATGCTTGGCCAAAATTCTGAGCAATGGACGCAATCTGAGCCACCACTGGCGTTTTGGTATGCGTTGACTGGAAAGTGTTGTGAAAATAAGTTTAGTTTTGCTCATACATATTTAAAATTTTGTGGTTATGCAACTTACTCAAAGTTAGTCTCGCCAATCAATTCAATCAACGGTGTGAAACGATACTGACGACGTACAATGCCCAGCAAAGTGGCCGAATCGTTTGATGTGCAATTGACAACGCCATCGGCATTAATGTTCTCCTTGATTTGACTGACTAGCCAATCAACGCACTTGGCTGCCATCTTAGTGCCCATGTTGCGATCGAAGGGTGTTGGCGAGCCACCCTGCTGCATGTGTCCCAAAATGTTTTGACGACAGCTGAACAAGCCTTTGCCTTCTTCCGAGTAGAGACGGAAGATAAAATCGGTGGAATAGTTTTCGCTAGCCTTCTCATTGCGCAAAATTAAGCCGCGCGAAACGCCCTCAGCCATTTTCGAGGCTATGTGATAGACATCCTGTTGCAAATCTTTAATGGAAAACTTCTCCTCATATATGTAGGCGGCATCGGCGCCGCCTGCTAGACCAGCAAGTGTGGCCAAATAACCACAATATCCGCCCATGGTCTCGATCACAAAAACGCGTCGCTTGGTACCCTGCGCCGATTGACGAATGCGATCGCAGATTTCGGTAATCTCATTGAGACCCGTATCGCAACCAAGCGAGAATTCCGTGCCGGGCACGTTGTTTGAAATCGTTGCTGGTACAACAACAATTGGTATACGGAACTCTGGATAATTGTCACGCTGATCGGCAATTTGTCCAGCAGCATGATAGGATTCGAAACCGCCAATAATGAGCAAACCTTGGACTTTGAATTCCTTGAGACGCGCAGCGATCTCTTTGAATTTACCCTCTGGCAGAGTACGTTTAGTGCCAAGGAAAGCGCCACCCTGGCCAACCCAACCCGTGACATCGGACCTGTAATCGGAATGTTATATATAATTAAATATAGCAAAGCCAAATGCATAACATACCAATCCAATTTTTTCACATTGCCTGCAATGAGACCCTCGATGCCATCGTTAATGCCCAAGGCGGTATCACCACGATAGATGACATTACGCACGAAACTGCGCACGGCGGCATTCATGCCACAGGCGGGCGCGCCAATATGCATGACGGCAAGCGTGTAACCCTCTTTGCCCTTGCCATCCTCGGTGAAAGCGCCCTTTGGTGGCTTCAACCGTGTCAACATCTTGTATGTCTCCAAGTTGCGCTCAAAGGAACGACCTCTCAATTTAACTGCCAAATCCCAATTTTTCTCGGACATTGCTTTGGCGACAGCCTTAGTGCGTTCAACGCACTCCATAAGTGGCACACGCACAGCTTGATTGCCATCCAATGACACGACCACCGGCAATGTATCATCATCAGCCTCCATGATCGCCAGCGTAGCTTCGGCGCCCATACGGCAACCCTTTAAATAGTAAAGGTCATTGATTTTTTTTTACTAGTTTTAAAAGTATAAAAATATATAATCTTACAAGAATACGATCGAAAGCGCTTGGATTACCACCACGTTGCACATGACCCAAAACAGTGACACGTGCATCATGATTCAATCTATCGGTGACAACTTTCCTAACTTCCTCAGCTGTAATTGGATTACCATCACGGTCAATTGCACCCTCAGCAACGATGACAATGTTCAGACGCTGACCTTGCGAACGCTCCTGTTACAATTGCAAATTTAAATTATATGTTAATAAAAAAACCATAATTTGATTGAGCAACAAGATGATTCAATCAATTTTCAAATGCCAAATAAGAAAAGGTACGATATTTCAACTTCTACTGAAAGTTGTTGCAGCTTTGAATAAAAGACGAATGTATAGTACATTACACATGCAAATGGAAGAGCCTAATCGTGCAATATTGTTTTATTCTCAAGCTCCATTTCTTTTATTATTTCTACGCAAGTTGCTTTAGGTAAGTATATTCTGACAAGAAAACAAGATGCTTACATCCCCAAACTTTTATAAAACGACTTAGGATTTTTCATCTAACATTAATGCAAGTTTTGTTAAACAATTTTATCAATTTATAATTCAATAATAGTTTAATACAACTCAACTTTTCCAAGTTTCAAAATTTTTAGTTAAATTTTAATTGACATATACATTGAATACTTCATTTAAATATATACATTACTTTTTAGACCAAAACCAATCTAATATTTGCATTTGAAAATTGATCTATGTATCTATGTTTGTATCTACAAGTGCACATATGAGTAAATGAATGTTTTTGTTTTTGTACAATGAATAATAGTCAAGATTAAATAACTATGTAAAATAATGTGAAAATTATAGATAAACATGATTTGAAAACGAAAACTAAAAAAAGCCACAGAACAAAAGCGTACAATAAAGGCAATAAACGCATGAAGCTGAAGAATAGCAATGAAATCGAATGTGGAATGAAACTTTCTGGATGAAACAAACAAAAGTATGCGTAACATTCATAAAGCGCGAAGCCGATGAATGTAATACGAATGTATGAGTATGAGGAAGTTTTCAGCGTTGTAAAAGTGATAGATGTTGGTAGATGTTTTAAGAATTTTGGTAGAGCCTTGGAACAGTTCCATATTTGCCAAGAGAAAACAATAAATTTATATTTTTTTTTTATTGTTTATTTGGTATATTATAGACAAATTGCAGAGGACTATGGAATTTTTAATGTGGACAAGCAAATTTTGTGACAATTTTGCACAGTTTGATACGAATTTGTTTTTTTTTTTTTATGTTGAACCATTAACCGATAAACCAATTTATATTGTGTAATGAAAATCATTGTGTTAAAATATAACCGGAAATGTGTTTTGTTTTTGTTCTTTAGATGAAAGCAGCCGCAACAACGCTTTTTTGAACCTTTACCAAATTAATAAAAAAGTAAACTGGTTAGTTAATAAAAGAGAAAAAGAAAACATATAAAACCAAAGGCCAAATTAATTGTACAGAAAAATTATAAAAACTTAATGAACGAAATTTGGCAAACTGCAATTTTGACAAAAAATCTCAGCGTCTGTTTGCTGACCTGCAGTAGTTTATGGCATAGCTTATCCTGCCAGTCAGTGGGCGCCGGCTCTTCTGGTATAAATATAAAATCAGCCTCAGAAGCTAATGCCGCTGATATGGCTAAGTATCTAGAATAACAAATAAACATGGTGTAAACGTAGAACACATAAAATGAACGGAATGTTTGAGTTTTGAGCAGAGTTTTTCAGTGCTTCTCAAGCGATACGAATTATTTTAAGTAGACAGTGAAAACGTTTTTTTTTTAAACATACAAAGTTAAACACTTATGACTTAAAGATAAACACAATAATAAATAGAATAAAAGAGGAAGAATATTGCAAGCAATTGCTTGAACCGCAAACCGCAAACCTGTCCGAGGATATACATATATCAAAAATAATAAAAAAGGTAAAGTGGAGAAAAGATCGGAGAGCGAGAAGTTCAGGCGTGACCTAAAATGTGTGACCTAACAAATTGTTTGTTGTGTTTGTGCAACATGAGTGTATTTTGAGAATATGTAAGAAAAAATCAAAAAAAAAAAATGTTAAAAAAATTTAAATAAATAATTGAGTGTATAATTAAAGGCCAATTATGCATGAATATAAAATAATAAAACAAAAAAATTATAAAACTAAAAAAAGCCAAATGAGTGATAGTTTTTTTTTCTGTTTTGAATATATGTTGTTGCCAACTTCTACAAATTGGCTTTCAATAAAAAAATTGTTTTTCGCCGATTTTGGAAAACGAAAAATAAAATTTTTATGTGCATATATAAGATTCTTGCCTGCGACAAATTACTGCAAAGTTTATCTTTCCAATCCACACTTGGTGGCGATTCTGGTATAAAAATATAATCAGCTTCGCAGGACAAGCCACCGACAAGTGCTAGATAGCTGTAAAACAATAGTAAGGCTTATTGGAATTCAATTGACTCGAATGGAACAGAAAAGAATGTCCAAAAGGTGATATAATCATTGCATCAGCATTGATGTCAATTTATCTCTTCATATACCAAAGTTCCTAGCATTTATCGTTGGCACGAAACGATGAAGTTCGAAAGTTAACCGATTGTATCTAGTGTAAAGCACTAGGGAACATAGAAGAACCGACTACTAGGCACGCTTGAACATGAAGAGTTAATTGATAACAGTAGCTATGATTAAAGAAGAAGAATTTATCTGTCGGATACAATTATAAATCCGAACAACATTTGTGACATTAAAGTTTTTTGCATACGAACATGTATTCATGAACGTTTTGTTTAATGTGCAAACAACGATTCTATAAATTAAATAATTATTTGTATACTGTTATTTATCGCTGGCATCATCGATGTTTCGTATAAAAATAGATACATTTTGTTAAACAAAACAGCTCAATTACAATAAAATGATTACAAAGTTGAATACTGAAACGTTGAAATTGTCTGATTCATGTTGTTTTTGTAATTATTGTTGTTGTTGTTTCGAGCAGTGTTTTTCAATGCAAGAGAAAGGAGTGTTTTTCGAAAAGAAAATTTGTCTGATTGTCGAAATTTCACAATGAAAACATGACAAACACACAAAACTTCAAGTGTTGGCTGCTTGCCTGCTCCAATTTTTTCGTTAGTTTATTCGGCCAATCGGTGGGCGGTGGCGACTCTGGGCAAAAGACAAAATCTGCCTCGGATATGACGCCTGCTACAACGGGCAAATAACTGTTGGTTAAGGTAAATTTCCAGTTTCAATAACAAAACACTTATATTTTTTTACTTAAAACTAATTTAGGAAATAAACTTAGAAATATATTTCAAAAGCACAGCACGGAATGCGTTGTGCATAAGTTGGTACTTACCCACAATGACGACCCATAACCTCCATGATGAAGGTGCGCTGATGCGAGTACGCTGTGCTCACAATAGCATCGATGGCTTCAATAATACGATGCAACGCTGAGTCAGTGCCGATGGTCATGTCGGTGCCGCAGAAATCATTATCGATGGAACCGACCTAAGCGTGTATAAGATACACATAATTAAAATTTATGTTTTGGTCTAATTGAAAATCAGTCCATTTCACTTACCATGCCGACAATGTGCAGTACTTTGTACTTATCCCTTTGCTCGCCCGTAATTTCCTTGTTCTTGAGCAGCTCATCTAACAAGCCAGACCACTCAACACGGAAAAGATTGGCGCCAGTAAGCGAACCATCACCACCGATGACAACCAGATTTGAAATGCCTTTTTCAATAAGATTTTTTGCAGCCTTCAAGCGACCCCAACGCTCCTTGAAGTCCATGCAACGCGCGGATCCGATAATGGTGCCACCGCGATGAATGATTGACGATACAGACGCCCAGTTTGCTTCAACGATATTGCTACCGCCATCGACCATGCCCTGATAACCTTCATGAATGAAATAGACCTGTTGAATGCCAATAAAATAACAAAGTCAATTCCATTAGTCAATTGTCTGCCAGTTAGTGCTAAAAAAGGTCAACGTAAAATGCTTTTAAACAATTGAAACCAATAAAAAAATTTAGCTCAGTTGACAACGATACTTTCGATTTTTGCAAGTTCATTTGAAGTCACCTAAGCTCTCTAAACTTAAACGCTTTTAATATTAGGAAGTCCTATGTTGCAAAGTACCGCACACCCCTTACGACAGTTTGGGATTCTTGATCATTGAATCTGATTGCAGAGTTACTGCATGTAATGTGTGGTTCTATGCAACATAAGTTCACAAAAGCATAAATGCACATTACTTTTGTTTAAATGACTATTTATAAAACAAGCAATGCCGATATCATTTTGCCGACATGATATGGTTTAAAATCAAAGTTAAATTTCCTGAATTTCAACGATATCGCATGATTCGTCATTGTATTAGTAATCAGAAGCCTATCAACAATTAACACAATTTGTAGAAAACTCAACTTTGTTCATTTGAAATACTGGTTAAAGCTTTAAAACTTTAAAGCACAAAACTTGCCTTGATATGCTAATATCATTTAAAAAAAAATATTAGACTTTGTGCATTATTATTGTTTATGCATAAAAGTTTTGAAATTTGGTTTAGATCTGAAAAACGAAACGTCAAGCAAAGTTTCGTCATACAAAAGTGATGTGACGTCACTCATAGTCAACTAATATTTTTACCATTATTCACAAAAATCTGTGAATTTATTTAAAGAGACACAGGAATATTGATAACAAACTTCTATTGAGTTAAAAAAGACCATTCCTAAGACCAACTGGATTTCTCAAATGTAGCGCAACGTATGTTACATTAGAGTAAACATTACATACGTCAGGGTAGCACTCAAGCATGAGTTGCCTAAGCTGTCCGTATTGCTCGTCTCGGACAAATACCAACCGAACCAAGTAGACTACAATAAAAAA
>JBAMBP010002581.1:0-62585 GCA_037044515.1 Phortica magna
AGGGCTGACGACAAACTATAAACGATTTCAGGCAGAGACAGAGATTCATGCATACTTACATTTCTAGTTGTGCCAAGAACGAACATGTTACGGCTACAGCCGAGCATAGCAAGAATCAAAGCGAACGTACACAAAAACCAAGGAAAGGAACAATCGAAATGAATGAATGCTTCACTGTCGAAAAATGTCTGAATAAATGACCAACAGTCGGGCAGATTGGCACGACCGGCTGGCAGGCTATCCGACTGGCTGGTTGGCTGACTGACTGAGGCAGACGACATTCAAATGAAATTTGTATGCTCGACTTCTTAATTTCGAGTTTGAGGCTAGGCAACAGTTTAAATGGGCCATGGTAATGGCAGCAGCAGCAGTAGTAGCAACAACAACAACAATGAAAATCCTTTTGTGGCAGCTTTCAAATCATTTTCGGTACAATTGCTTAATTGTACTTTTGGTCAATGACTGCGCATACAATCAAAGCGCTACAAAAACAAAAAACCAAATAAAAACTTGTATAAAATTGGAGGCGTGGCATTTGTGCTTTGTGGCGGCGCCTGTGGCGGTTTACTGATTGTGTCGACGAACACATGTAGCGTATTATTTTTTGTTCTATAGTAATTTTATTGTTGTCGCAGTGATAGCATTGTTGCTATAGTGTTGTACACACACACACACATCATGTATTGTTGCTTTGATTAGCGGCATGCCATGTCAAACAACAATTTGTAATAGTAAATGACATTTGAATGATGACTGCACACAGGTGACGCTTCCGCTTTTACACTTGTTTCTCGTACGCTCGCGGGTTGCGCCCCAAACTGAGGCAATACACCGCATGGCCTATACGCGCTGCGGCTTCATGCATACATGGTCGGTTGGTTGGCTGGCCAGGCTTGTTGTTGTGCTTTGTTTGCTTGTTTATTTGTTTGGACTTGTGTAACATAAAATGCCATAATGTCTCTATTATGGAGTGCTAAACAAGCGACAAATTGCATGTTTCAATGTACGCTCGTTGTGAAATGTTCTAAAAGGGCGCCGCATTTGAGTGGGTGTAATTTTAGGCGTAAAACCCATGAAAAGCGTACAATTAATTTATTATTTTGTCGTTTAGTTGCGTTAATATTAGTTTTGAGAGTTAGAAACTTTATGAGTCATCAAGATTTGAGACTTTTTGCTAAACTTTTTTTTAGAAAATATGCAAATTGTGGTAGGCAGCAAAGGTCACTCAAATGAGACTCAACACAAAGCTATTTATAATTAGTTCAAGTTCATTATGCAAACAACTCAATTAAAGTATTTACTTTGGTCTCTAATTGCTCATGTCAATTGTATTTCATTTATTCATAAAATGTCATAAATTTTTAATGCATTAAAACAAACAACAAAGTTTTACAGCGACAACAGCTTATCTGACATTAACTTTTCGAAAAGTTTTGCACAAACTTTTGTACATTTACAGCTCGTTCACACCTCTGAACTTGCGTCAGATAAGAAACTCGAAAAAAAAGACCACCACAAGTTCAATATTCGCACAGACTCAATGAACTGTGCCTAAAACATGTCAATGCGGCTCGATTTCTTTTGCTTTTCTTGCGACTTTCTTTCGCTGCTCACTTTCTATATTTTGCTTCATTACTGTCATGGCCAAGGCACATTTTTATTAGCGCCACTGTGAGGCCTTAGAAAGTAGCAGCAAACTGTATGGTAAGTAAAACAATTCAGCAAACACCTTCAGACTGAGTCAAGAAGCAAAGTTCATATTGCACCTGCTGGGCTTCCTTTTGTCTACTTTCAGGCGTATATTACACAACTTAATGTGTTGTATTTATATGCACACATACATACAACAAAACTTTCTGTAAGCTCTGTTAGTGTGTGTTCACCTTTGCGTAGCTTGTCGAGCTTGCAAGTCCAGCGCGCACATTTATTGCCATTAACTAAATTATTTTTTCCTTTTTCCAATTGTTTTTGCTTTTTTTTTTGGTTTTCTTATTGGCCAACAAGCTTAAAAAAAGAAGGTTTTGCGTCGACATAGTTTCATGCTACAAATTAATATTTATTGTGTGCGCGCTACATGGCTTTTAACACAAACACACAGTCACACACATACATATGCTGCTTCCGCTCAGCAAGCAAAACAATTGATTTAATTTTCGATTGAGCACACAACATGATTATTTTTTTTATATTTTTCCTGCGCTTTGCATTGAATTATATTTTTGTTGCTTCTTATTTGTTTTTGTAGATGCTTTGTTCTCTTTCGTGTTTTTCTAATTACCGTAAAACTACACCTGAAAAATACGCGCACATGCCAACCGAAGAAAACAAATCCATTTTGTAGTCCCACGCGATTCAACAAACCCTCGACACGCCGCACCGCAGCGCAGCGCACCGACAAGTGCCGAATTTATACATTTTTGATTACATTTTTCCGCCACTTAACGACGAAATTATGTAAATTAGCAACACACGCGAGGCGCACAACACTTGCCGACGCAGCGACGAAGCGACGATCTCTGACATTTACTTTGAAATTAGTTTTGTCAGAAGTACACAGAAGGACATGCACATGGGCAGGCAACAGCGTCAGTGCGGCTGAAGAAAAGCGTGTCGAGATATATTAGATATCAACATAATGACGATGATTGCGGCACACTAATAGATGCATGCACCTGTCGTATGGCAAGTGGGAACAGCAACAACAACAACAGCAGCAGCAGGACACAAACCACGCAGCAGGCAACGCACAGCTGACAGTTACCAAAATATATACGTACTCATTTTGTATGCCAGCAACGGGAATTGAGTTTGTTTATGGCGCATGTTGCACGCATACACAAAACATTACTGTTTTTCATTTGGCCAATGAAGCACACATTTTTACTTGCCAAAAATATATACAAATAAATATGCACGCATATCCTTTGAGAATACCTGTTAAAATCTACAAGCAGCAACAAAGCAAACAAGCTTACATGTTCTGCCAACACACACACACACACAAATCGCATGCAAGTGAAATGTGTAATGTATTAAGCACTTGAGTGTTGAGGATTTCAAACATGTGTTTAGTTGTTATTGCAATTGGTTGGTATATCCTTAAGCAAAATATTTGCTGATGAGCCAATTCAATCAGCATAATGTAAGCAAAATGTCAATCAATGAATTAGAAAATGTTATTTTAAGCTAAATGCAATTTATTGCAACATTGCATTGCCACATTGGATTGGATTTGGAATTGTATGCCCTGAAATTCAAATATGTATGTTGAAATGTAATATTTCATCAAAGAGCAATTGTAACGCAACTATACTACTTAGTACCAGCAATTAACTAAGCGCTACTAATACTTATTTCGGTTGCTTGCTGTGTTTGCCAAATCGATTTCAAAACTACTCAGGCGAAATGCAATAAAAATCCATAAGAAAATCCAAAACTATTAAAGCAAAACTGGCCAGCGCCTAAATCATAAACAATCAACTTATTTATTGTTTATGCTAAGCGCAACTGTGAGAAAATGTGCCATAAAATATCAACAACACGAACCATATTGGGCAGCAAGAAAAACAACAAAAAAAAATAGAGAGAATTATGTGTTGATGATGGCAACAACAACAAATTTATAAACTGCATGAAAATACACATAAAAATTACAGCAAATACAATCAAGTTGATGGAGGAGTCGAGTTGAGTCGAGTCGAACTGAGACTGATGTGTTAAGTGTTGCCAAATCGCACAAAAATAAAGCAACAAATTTCAAATTATTTATGTAAACATATGAGTTTTTTTCTTTTTCGTATCAACAACAATGCAATGCTTGTATTGCTGCGCTAGTGGCATGTGGCATGTGGCTTATTTTCGTTTTTTTTTGCCATTTTATTACAAATGATTGAATCGCTTGGGTTTGAATTGGCTTGGTTGGGTTGGGTTGGTTGAAGGCGGCAACGTCAAAATGCGGAAATCACAGAGAATGTTCGAACAACTAACAAATTAAAATACATAACGAATACGGGATATCAGCAGCAAATTTAACGTCATCATGAACGTTTGAATAAACACTTTTGAGTGTATGAATTGGAGGCGATTCGAGTCGAGTTGTGTGCGCAAATATGATGGGCCTAAGTATCTATGTGCGCGCGTTGCATTTGTGTTTGTACTTGTGCTTGTGTTTGTATTGAGTTTGATTGAAATGTTGCCACCACGAAGTAGGTAAGTGAAATTAGGTTACAATGGCGCCAACTCAACTCAACGCAGCTCAGTACAGTTCAGTTCAGCTCAGTATCGCGCAACGCTCAATTCAAATAGATTCGATGAGATACTCAACGTTTGCAAATGTGTATGAGTGTTTGTGTTATTCTAGTTGTTTTTGTTGCTGTTGTTGTTGTTGTTGTTGTTGTTATACATGAGTATGAGTATATCCTGTTGTCAGTGCGCACTTGTCTATGCAAACAAATATGCATGTACATATATGCTCTTAGCGCTATTTGATTGTGGCTCGTTTCGCAATGCAGCTTTTAGCCACTTGACTCTGTTACTCATACGCCATGTGTAGCACACAACGCACTGGCAAACCGAATACAGTTAATATGCAATTTTCGCTTGTTAGTCTTGCATAATTTTTTTCTCATATTTTTTTTATTATACTCTTGCAAAAATGAGTATATTAATTTTGACATGAAGTTTGCAACGCAGGGAAGCAGATATCTCCGACTATATAAAGTATATATATTCTGGTTCAGGTCGACGAGACGAGTTCATATAATCATGTTCGGCTGTCCGGCTGTCTGTTTAAGCGCAGAAGTTCTTCAGATATGTCCAGGCATTGTATATCTCAAGAACGTTCGGTCAAAAATAGGTTTTTTGTTAGAAGAACTTTTTTGTTCTTGAATCTGAACAATCAAAACTAAGCGAATTCGTGTTTTTATTAATGTTGATTTTAATCCAAAGATTTATAAGAACCGGACATATGTGTGTGGCACCGCCCATACAGAGAAAATCTTTAAAATGGGATAGCTCTGTAAACAGATGAGATAGAAGATTACAAAATGTAGTCTGACTTCATTGCTTTCTTCAAAACAAATTCAAAAATCACATATTTTTGTAAATATTTTCTTATAAATCAAATTTTTTTTAATAAATTCTATAACGTATATGATTCTTGTTGTGTAAACGATAAAAATAATTTTCTAATAAGAATAATTGGGAAAACGTTTGCAAGAGTATAGAAGTTTCTGCAAAGCCGAAAATAGTTCCCTTTCTGGTTTTTCACTCACTTGTTTGCATTTGCTTCTAGTGCCCTGTAGTGTTGTAATAATTGCTGTTGTTATTGTCATCATCATCATTGTTGTTGTTGTTATTGTTATTGTTATTGTTGATGCCGCGTTTTACAAGTGTTCGTTGTGCCCATTTTCTAACGATTGATTTGTAATAATTAATTTGATTGATTTGCCGCCAAACCATTTGAATTTTATAGCAAAACATTTTTTTGATGGCCAATTTTTGTTTTTTTATTATACGTTAAATTTTTATTAATTTGTTATATCTTTTTTGTTTTATGATATTTCTATGCATTTGATTGCCACTAATTTGCCTCTCAATCAATAAATTTCATTTTGCTTTCAATTTGTTTTTGATTAGGCCTAATTTTTTAATAGAAATCAACAACAACAACAACAACAAGAACATGTTTTATAGCTTTGTTTTTATTTATAGTTTATGCATGTGCATTTAAAACTTTATGTTAGCCTTTTTTTTTTTGTTGTTGACTTTCCACATCATTTTGTTGCTTTGTTCGTTGGTAATTTATTTATGCATTTTATTTATTATTGCAATTTAGTTGATTTTAAATAATTTATTGTTTGATTTTGCATATGCAACAAAGCGTGTTTTGCATACACGCATGTATATTTGTAATTAATTGTAAGTGAAAGAGAATATTTATGGCGTTGATTTTTGGAGTTTGTCGGTGTTTGGTTTTTGGCATCAAAGTAACTTAGTTAATTAGAAATTCAAGCCGTTGCATTTTGCATATTTGCATACAAATTACAAATTAATACAGCAAATGGTTTTACGATATTGGCATTTACTGTATTACAGTGAGGCAAATGTGTTGAGCTTGATTTCCCATTAGTCAAATGAAGCGCTTCAAACAATCATGTTAAATTAATTTAAAAAAACAAATATTTTTTAGTTTGAAAACAATAATTATATAACAATTTGAGATTTTGAGAAATAACAACAAATTTGTTTTATTAGAGCAAATTTGTGTTGTGCTTCAATGCTAAACCAGTGAAATAATGTTTATTTCATGCTTATTGCAACTCATTTGCAAACTAATTTCAACGTTTTATTTTTCATGTTTTCCGACATTTCAATTGAGCGACAGAAATTCCAAAACAAAATACACGAAAATGTCATGAAAACCTCAAGAACTTTTAAATAGAGAAAGTTTAATGAATCGTGTGTTAAATAAAACCAACACAATTTCAAGCAAATAATTTCAAATATTTTCTTTGATTTATAAATTTTTAGATTTAATTTCGTTCTTGAGTTAATAAAAATAAAATAAAAATACAATAATGTGAAAAAAAAAATATCAATTTACTTTTGTATGTTTAGCAATTTCAATGTGCAACTAACCGAGGCAACATAGCTCATCAAATATTTTAAGCAACAAAGAACAAGCTTTGCTCTGCGACTGATACGCTGACATCCTGATTTCAAGACTTTCCAAATGGAAAAATTAATTATTTAAGAATTCACTTAGCTTGAAAAATAAATGCAATTGTTTCTGAAAAGAAATGCAATAATAAATAAACGAAAAATGAAAAATTAAAACTAATAAATGAAAACGCACACAGAGGAAAAGGAAACTCGAATGGTATGAAAGACGCCATGGGTGACGCAAAGTACGTAAATTGAAAGTTTAGGTTGTGTTGTGTATGTGGAAACATGTGTGTATGTGTGAAATTATCAAGTGGTTTTTTGGCATATTAAAGCAACAACAACAACAACATTGAAAACCACAAACCTTTAACCGTAGCCGACACGCCCCAGAAACCTCAACTAAGTGCAGCTAAAGATCGAAAACCATAAACCGAGTTGAGTAACTCAATGACTGACTAACTGACTGAGTGACTGAATGACTGACTGAATAAATAAGTAATTGAATGAATGCCTGTGTAAATGAGTTAACCGCAAAACGTAACAAGCAACCATTGCACTCTGCCCCCGCCACCTGTTCCTATTTCACTCACTCACTCATTTACACACACTTGGAAGAAGTATTATCGATGAGCGGCATGAGAAAAGTGTAAGTGCAAATAAAATCAATCAATTTTGTTGTCGTACGTGGCAGAAAAACTTCATGTCGAGTCGAGTTGAGTTGACTTGACTGTGAAATCTATTTGCTTAAGTGTTGTGAAATAAAAACAAAAACACAAAACTACAAAAAAAAAGAAATGTTTATTGAGCACAAGTTTTACTACAAGTTGAAGGCGCAGACATGTTGGTATGAAGGCGGCGGCGCAACCACAAACCGAAATAAGAAATTATGCTGGGAAAATAGTTTTGGCATCATCTGCAGCAAAGACACTGCGTTGAGGAGGAGTGGTGTAGCGAGAAGAGGAGAGGAGAGGAGGGAAGTCGGGGCAAGCGTATCGAAGTCATTCACACGCGCAGTCATGCGTGTTAAAATAATTAATAATAAAAAGTGTCAAGTTGACTTCAGCAATGAGTTAAACTTGAAGGCGTTGACGGCAATGGGACAGCAATGCGAAGAAACTCTGAGTGATGATAAACAAGATGCTACTGCAGTTACTTTTAAAACAGCATGTATCAAAGGAACGATTCAACGATCTATCCAACTATCTATCGATCGATTTCACTCTTCATCTATTTATCAATCGATCTCTTTCTCCATCTATCTTTTGATCGATCTCTTTCTCTGTCTATCTAACGATCGATCTAACTCTCCATCTATCTACCGATCGATGTCTTTCTCCATCTCTCCATCTCTCTATCTATCGATCGATCCATCTCTCCATGCATTTATCGTGCATACTAGCCTTCTGTCAATCATTCTATCAGCCCGACATCAAACTAACTAACTCAAGTTCGTCTTCTGCATCGCTCTTAGTACCTTTTTGATCTACGCTGCAACATTTCTGTGCTTTCGATGATATTTAAATGTTTTTAACACTTCAAACTCTAAAACGTTATTGTCGAAAATAACAAATTGCTCGCAACAATCTTTTTTTCGTGCTCGCTGCATGTGTTGAGTGATTTACATTTGTGGCATTCACTCATTCATTCACTCGCACACTTTCACTATTGGGGCTTTTGTCTAATTTTTATTGATTTAATGACGAGAATTGCCAAACATCGAGTGTAATACTCATCAACATAACTCACACACACACAAGCAAAGTCATGAATATTAACATTCAATGGCAATGGTATGAGAACCATGAGGTTGATGACGCCTGTGACATCATGTTGCACGATGCTTTTGTCAATGGCATTTTCATTAAAACACACACACACACAGACACATACATAAGCACACTACCACTCAGCGACACTTAACAAACAATAACAGCAACAACAACAAGAACAACAAATAACCGAAAAACCAAACCGAAATGAGAAAAAATTGTGGAAAATTCTTGTGTGTGTTTTTCCGATCTGTATTTTAAATTGATGCGCGCATAAAAATCAATCAACACACACGCTTAATAGCAACCGACAGCGGCAGCAGACAGGCAGACAGACAGACAGACAGATATTCAATTATAGTCGCACTGTAACTGACAGATACATTCGCCGCCCCTGCCGTCGCTGCCATCGCTTACTTGGCCCAGCCAGCTTAGCCACCCAGAAAAGGTGTTGAACTGCACAATTTGCGCGCGAAGACAAATTGTTTTTTCTCATCACTAATTTTTTTTTTTTTTCTAAATTTGTTTGGTGTTCATTTTTACCAACGTTGTTTTTTGTAATTTTATTTTTTTATATTTTTTTTCTATGGTTTTTTGGTTAAAAAAGTTTTTCTCACACAAGCTTCGTCGTTCGGTCTTGACACGCTCACGTTTCCGTAGTGATTTGAAAATCTATTTTTCTTTTTCGCTACGACCTTTTGTTTCTACTTTGACTTGTTCGATACTTTTTCCGGCGCTCATTTTATTATTATTGGTTTGACTTTGATTTGTTTGGCTTTGGCGGCGCTTTTCAAACGCACAAGACATGGCATTCATAAAGGCGGCGTTCTGGGCTGGGATATTGGTGGTTTCTTCAGGACCGAAATGGGCATGAAAATGCATTTTGTGGCGTTTTGCGCGAAAAAGTTTTAAAATTTACATTTCGTATACGTTTCATTTTCGTGTTTTCACTTTATTTGTTGTTCTTGATGCTTATTGAAAATGCTGCGCAACTTTTGAGCACTTTGTGGGTGCTTAAACAGCTGACAGGCAACAACAACTGACAGATTGATGAATGTTTTTTGTTTCTTTTCTTTTCTGCTGTTTTTTTTCCATTTGTATGAATTTTTTTGTTGTTCTTGTTCTTCTTACATTAACATTCGCAGCTTCATTAAATGTTCGAGAACGCTTAATGAAAATATTTGGGAAATGTGCTATTTTCATTATGCGTGCCATTGATTTATTGGCATTCGGCATGGGCTTACGGGCAACAACATATTGGCTCATGTATGTATATGTCTTTGTGGCCTGCATTTCGTTTTGTTACAATATTATAAATGTTGTTTGCTTTATTTTAAAATCACACAAATGAGTTCAATTTGGGTTAAATCTTTAAGATTTTTGATGAAGGTTTCGAAAAATACAAATGTAGAGATCACTTCATCTTGAACTTCCGATCTTTAGCATGCGATAAGCAGTGGCATGTCTTGGACTTGATTTTATGAATAATGAAGTTGTTGAGCGATAAGAATTAAACATAAATAAAGTAAGTTGTCACTAGGAACGAGAGAGAGAGAGAGTGAGTGAGAGTGAGAGTGTTTATAGAGACTACTCTGTATAAGAGTAAAAACAGAAAATTTAGTGATCCTTAACCATTGAGTATCTTGAACATAGATTGGAAAACGGACTCTTCAAAACCACGGTTGCATATTTAAGCATATTTGTTGTAAAAGACGTTGACAATTGTTGTAATTTACACATTCTTCTTTGTGCGCTGTTCTGTCTTGATTGAAGCATTGCACGAAGCGAGACACTTTTAGGGTCGGCTTGAAAATTTTAATTGGATTTTTTTCGAATTCTGCTTTGAGTGCCTATTTTTAAGAGTTCGTCTGGATTACTGTTTGACGATTTTAATTTTGCACTTAAACTCGAAATAGTTCTGGATCACTTCGGCATGAACAACAGATCTTATCGACTTAAGGTCTATTCCACTTAAAATATACATTTATTCTTCAAAAAACAATCATACATACTTACAGTCTTCTGCTTATTTTTTGCCAATGGTTGTCCGCCTATTAGAATAATAAGTTTGACACATTAAAACACTTAAATCCAATTTGCGTTAATTTGCATTCACTTGCCACAAAACTTGACTCATTAGTCTGTGTAGGAAGACACTTTTTACACAAAATGTCAAATGTCCAAATACTTGTACGAAGTCAGAGAAGCAAGAGTTGTGCATGCCATGTATTGGTTCATGGCCCTGGCGACAATACCAAAGACTAGCCAACAACAACAACAACAAGTACTGCAAGTGTGACCTAAAAAAAGCTAAAAGCGCATTTCGCCGGTTCAACAACGCAAACCACACGCAAATAAAATTTATTTGCTTATATATATTTTTCTTTTTTATTTTACAAGTAAAAGTTTTTTAATTTTTTTCGAGGAAATGAAAAATTTCTCGCCACATTTTCAACAAAAACACAAACACATTGGCAAAAAAACGCACACGCGGTCGAACTGTTTAACAAAATTTCAAAGGGTTTTTTTTTTCTTTTATTTTATATGTTTTACAACAATTTGTGTTATACTTTTTTGTAGTTTCTTGAGCGCAAAATAGGTCAAATTTATTATTTTAATTTATTTAAAACTTTACTTTGTTTTCCATTTAATTATTATTCAATTGAATTGTTATTTCTTTGATTTGAAAATCACTTAAGCATTTGATTTAAATAACTCACGAACGCGTAACTTGTCATAATTATGCGACAACAACAACAAACACACACACACTCACTGTTAACATTAATTGCTGCTTAGCTTAGCTTAGCTGAGTCGATCGTCATTAAGCATCTTCTCAATTCGAATTCGTATTCAAATTGAAACCGTCAAATCGTTTTTGAAGTTTCTGTTTTAAGCCGATTTTGCATATCAGCAGCGGAGCATCATCATCTACAGTAACAGCATCGTAACGATGTATGTACGTTTGAAAAACGAGCACGATAAACTACTGCACACGAAGAAGAAGACGACGACAACGGTGTCGTCGCCGATTGAGCGTGTGTAAGAGCAGCACTCTGATAATAGCGATAAAACCCGAAAAGGCGTAACGATTGCTGCCGGACGTCTCCGTTTGAATGAACCGTTAGTTTGCAAGCGTCTAAAATGACTGAACCAGACAGACATATTGTAAAGACAGCGAGCATAGCACATAGCAGTGTGTCTGACTGCATTACAGAGCGCCGAAAAGAGAGAGCGCGCGACTGAGAGAGCGCACACATTAACATAACAGTATGCCAGGGCCGAGCATAAATTATACGTTGCTGTCGGAAGTAGAAACGAAACGAACAATACAACAACAATGGCACATGCGACAGCGGCACGAGTTCAGCGACTAAACGAAGGCGTTGTGCACGAAGCAACAACAACTATGAGCGAGAGAGTGAATGCAACATGAAATTTCAATATGAAAAACTGCAGTTGATGGATTTGAGGAGCGCACGCTGTTAACAGCGCATGTTAAGTTATAGCTTAACAGAACAGCGTCAATTTACCGGCAAACCAAACCAACAGTGCAAGAATATGGGAAGACTTTTGAATAGCAGCTTACAAAGGGCTGCTATGCATTGGTAAGGCAGTGTTGTTTTTAATTTGTGTTTACTTATGAAATTAATATTTTTTTACTTGTTAATAAAAATAATATTTTAATAATGATGCATAACACGAAGTAATAATTTTTTAAACTTCGATTTTTTCTTACAATAACGCACAATTTAATGTATCCTTTACTAGCGCCATCTAGTGTATAAAGCTCAACACTACAGTCTTATACTGTCAACTTAACATTTTAGTACATTTTACAGCGCAGTAACATGTTGAAACTGCTTGTTTTGTAGAACAGCATGTTAAAACGTTAGAAACTGTAAAGCTAACATACACTCAGCAGAATATGTTATTTAACAGCAGTAATGAGAGTGACAGCATAATTTTAACATAATATGTAATATTTGAACATATTTTAAATTCAAAGGCTTAAAATTTTACTACGTCGATGTGTACTTAAGTCACTTCAATGCTCACACTAATTGGCAGCAGCATATTTTAGGCAGGTAAATTTCTAAACATGCCAAAATGAATTTTTGCTTAGACGCGCCGACCAGCAGCAAGAACCAATCATGTGCGCTTGCCGCAGGTAAAGGATGTTGGTTAACAACAAATGAGTTACCTGTGATTCATGCTTGCTGTTTATCATTGATAAGTTGAGGACATGTTCACGCCTGCACAAACAAGGAAACACTTTGCCCAAAGGTCGTTGACAATCTAACAAATACGGCACTGTATTGTCGACCGGCTTAGAGAACAACAACATGCTTGAACCTTAAGCCTTAAACAGCAAACCCAAAAACAAAGAAACGTCAGGCCATAATACAACACAAGACAACACAATAAACAAACACTTTACCAAAATATTTATTTGCCATGTTGTTTGATTGATGATTTTATGAGATTGTTGACTCGAGTGATGAGCGACGAACGAACGAACGAATTCAAGTCGAAACAAGTCAAGTCGATTCAGAGTAATACGAGATTAAGGATACAAACATGTCCTTTGCTTTAGTGTCTCAAAAAAGAGGGATTGTTGTTGTTATTGTTGGTGTCAAAGTGCGGCGTTGACGAAAGGTCTTTGATTTGATCTGCTGGCATTTCATTTTAGCTCAACTATGCCCATTTTAATTTCTTTCCTGCTTCGACTTATCGCACATCCTTTGTCGCCAAACATACATACATGACTCGCTTACTCGCACAAAGGCATGCTATCAATCTTTCGCTTATTAGGGATAATATTACAATTACTTGTAAGTAAGATAAGCCCATGAAACTGACAACGAAGACTTTGTGTACGAAATAAAAAGACAACAACAACAACAACAAAAGTAAGGATAACTCAAGTGTGCGTGGCGTATGAATATGAGTACATGTGTGTGTGTGTGTGTGATGGTTTGCTCTTCTATCTTGGCATGTTGTAGAGCGATTCACTTAAGCACTTTCAAAATTGTTCTTTTGAAGTTGTTATACAGAGATAGTGTCTGACACACACACACACACATACAGACATACATAAAAGGCAACGCGCGAAAGATACTTGAAATTAAAATCTCCTGTTGCTCTTATTCTCTCTGTGTGTGTGTGTGTGGTTGTTGTTATTGTTGGCCTGTCAAAGGCAACTTTGCTCGTTGGCCGTTGAAATACTTCACACAGCTAAAGTTACAACAAAGTGCTGCTGATAGGCGTGGCAGTGGTTGGTTGTGATTATTTGTTATCGGTATCATGTTACACAGCTTCATGGCTTCTTAGTATTTTAATATTGTTTTTTATTAAGAATTTTAACAAAAACAACTATTTTTACATATTTGAAATTAATTAATTTAAAAAGAATTAAATTTAAACAATTTTTTTTCAACTCATGGTTTAAATAAGTTAGTAAGCCATTTAAGTAACTTTCTTATAAGAATTTCAATGACAAAATAACGTTTCTCATTTCCTTTCGCTTTCACTTTCGGTAGTAATATGCCCGTTTATGCCAATCGCACCCGTATTTGATACATGCCAAGCGCAACAACAACAGAAACAACAACAAAGTCATCAGGTAGCAGCAGCAGCAGCAGCAGCCAGCATGTGCGGCTGCGGAAGCAGAAAATGAAAGAAACTAAAAAACCAGTAAGGGAGCTATTTTCGGCTATGCCGAAACTTATATACTCCTGCAAACGTTTTCACAATTATTCTTATTAGGAAATCCTTTTTTAATTTTCCAATAAGAATCATATACGTAGCCACGCCCATATTATTATTTGTCTTAAAGAAGGCAATGTAGTCAAACTTCACTACATTTTCCAATCTTGTATCTCGTCTGTTTACAGAGAAAGCCCATTTTAAGTTTTAAGTTGTATGGGCGGTACCACGCCCTTATGTCCGATTTTTATAAAATTCTGGATTTTAGTCAGGCATTAATAAAAACACGTAATAGCAAAGTTTGGTTTGCTTATATTCAAGAACAAAAAAGTTTTTCTAACAAAAACAGTATTTTTAACCGATCCTTCCTATGGCAGCTATACGCTATAGTAGCCTGATCTTGACCATTTTTGCACGATATCTTTGTTGACGTCAAAAAAGTTTTTGTGCAAAATATTGAGTCGATAACTCCAAAAACACGGGGTTTTTTAAGCAAAAACATAATTTTTGACCGATACTTCCTATGGCAGCTATATGCTCTAGTAGCCTGATCTTGACCATTTTTGCACGATATCTTTGTTGATGTCAAAAAACTTTTTGTGCAAAATATTGAGTCGATAACTCCAAAAACACGCAGTTTTTTAAGCAAAAACCTAATTTTTGAACGATCGTTCCTATGGGAGCTATATGCTATAATCATCCGATCAAACTGAATTTTACATACCAAATACCTGCAAAGAGAAGAAAATTTTCTGCGTTTAAATTTTTTTGCTAACTATAAAACTCTGGCCGGAAATCGCATTGAAACAGACAGACAGACAGACGGACAGACGGACAGACGGACATCGTTATTTGAACTCGTCTCGTCGTGCTGATCAAGAATATATATACTTTATATAGTCGGAGATGTCTCCTTCACTGCGTTGCAAACTTCATGACAAAGTTAATATACTCTTTTTGCAAGAGTATAACAACCTGTTCAGCTTTGCATCTCTTTCACACGCACACGTTTATAGATTTACACACCTCTCCTTTCTGTTTCTGCTTCTTAGCGAGCATCAGCCGACGTCAACCTGCGCCTCACACTCGTTCATCTGCACACACGGCACACCTTTGCACCCGCAGCGTCTGTGTCAGTGCAGCCTTTGTTCTTATTATATCATATCACATTATTTTTTTTCCACTACTTCTTCCTTTTCAACAGTGAACAACAACAAGGAAAATATAAGCAAATGAAACCAGCAGCTTGGCCAGCAACAAAATAACCGTTTCATGCTAACTCACTCGCACTTTCGATCGACATTGTGACTCAAGCAGACACACACACACACACACGTGCGCTGTCAAAGCAGTCAGTCAGTCAGTTAGGCGAGCCGAGCACAAAGTCAAGTCAGGAAGCCAGGCCATCTGTCTGGCATATTCGGTTCGCTTCGGTTCTGGTCTGCCACGAAATAGTGTCGGCGCAGCATGAGCCTGAGCGTCTTCACTGCCTTGGCTGCGCGTTTGTCCAGCGATTCTGCTTGTGCCTCTGCCTGCAGTCGAGTCTGCGTCTGAGTCCGGCGTCTGCTGTTTGATGATAAATTAGAGCTGCTCACTTTGTTTGTCCGCCCCGAACACTTTTGTTCATTTGTTGTTGCTCTTTTTTTTCTTTTTAATAGTTTTTGCTGCTGCTCTTTTTTGAGGTTTTTATTACTTTATTATTTGTATGCCTTTCTGTGAGTATTTTTATGCAGGCGGCAGTGTACAACAACAACAACAGCAACAACAATGCAGGCTGACCGACTGACAGAGTGACTAACTGTCTTCATGCATCGTCGGTCGGCCGCGCATAAGGTCTACGTTAATCAATGAGCCATTGTAATAATGATGATGATCATGTTGACGTTTATTTAAGCGCTTCATTAGCAAAATAATTTTTCTTCGCCGCTTTGTTGACCAACATATCCTTTCGTTTTATGCCGCTTAGCTGAAGTCTTGTTGCAGTCTATTGATTTTCCCATGAACTTTCGCTTTAGCGCACAAAGTCTTTATTGTTCCCATACATACATACATACAGACACATATAAATCACGCTCCAATCATGGCTCATTATTCCACGAATTGGCATTTTGCATTAGCATGTTGAACGCGCTTAAAATCATTGAAGCATTCGGCCATTCAATGCACATAAACCCAAAAGGTGTACTTAGTATTTGCAGCATTGCAATTACGCATTATCGTTAGTCTTAGACTTGCACTCAACACGCTGGCCCGCTATCGTTCGTCAGCGAGCTGACCACAAGTATTTACGCCAATGTTGCCTCACTTTCGAGAAATATATTCAACTTGCAGTGCATCGAATAGTGCCTTGGCTTTGGTCTGTTGCATTTACTTTGCCTAAGCACGCTTCGTTGGCGCAGCACTTGCGGCCTGATAAGCCAAATTAGTGGCAAATTAAACTATCAACGTCACGCCTCAAAATCGCATTTGATGCATTTGTAGTTGAAGCGTTTTCACTTGAAATCAACAAATTCAATTAATGTTGTGGGCGCGCTTCATTTGTATTGGAACAAAGCGCATAAATGCGAAGATGATTTCAATAGAATTATGCGCTTATCACAGCTGTGGCAGATAGCAGTCAGCGGGCTTTTTGCGTGTGCGCCCCCTTCGTTTGGCGCGTGGCAGCTGCAATTCATTTGCTTTCATACGGCATGACTTTCGACAAAAAAATACATACATGTTTATTACTATTTAAACAAAAATTCAAATGTCAGTCAGCAATATGTTTGTATTTGTTCGGCAGTGTGTGTGTGCCTAGACAAACAGGACATTGACTCAAATTTGTGGTCTGATCATGGTTTCGGTTAAGGTTTTCATTTCGAATCGTTATCAGTTTTCAATCACACATGCATCCATGTATGTGTGCTCTAATAAATCAACATGCCGACAACTTTGACTGGTAATCCTTCGTAGGCAGTCTGACAATAACAACAACAAGGATACAAGCAAACACATTCGACTCGTAAATAGATAAAAATTGACAGTTTGACACATGTTCATGTGCCGTTTTTCGACATTTGCACCTTTTGTATGTTTTCATTTTATTGGCTGCCTATCTCTTTGCCACTTCTCCTTGTTCTTGCACCCTCTTAAAATTGCTGAAAGCTAATTTCAACAATATCAAAGCAACTTGCCACAAAATTTACACATTTCAATTTTTAAATAATAACAGCAACTAAATTGTGAAGCTCGAAAATCCCAAAACACTTCGTGCATAAACAATTAACGCACATTTGTCTTACCACTGAGCGAAAGAGAACGTCTAAGTTTGACGTTAGAAGTTGCTTCTTCTTTTTTTTATTGCCAATTATTATACAATAGAACGTAAGGACAACGCGTAAAGGCAAAAGGTTAACAGCTTATCAATTGCAAAAAATCAACACGCCGTCGTTGTTGACGACGAAGGACTTTGTCGGAACTCACGTCGAAAATTAAGTGGCTTTAAGAAGTGCGCACTTGAATTTCAATTGTTCGTTACGTTCGAGTCGTGCTCTCACGCTTTAAACCATTGAAAAAACATTAAAAACAAACGGCAAAACAAAAACAAAACACTAAAAAAAAACTGTCATAAATAAAATACTTTGTTTTAATTTTTCATTTTGGGGTTTGACATTGGACGTTGGCATGGGCAGAGTTTGAAGTGAGGCATGAGGCATGAGATCTGAGCAAGGGTTAATTGCCACAGTTGGCGGTCATTACATTACTGGGATTTGTTAAAGGTTTCCGCTTTGGCGGTTTTGCAGGCTTTCACTCAATGTTCCAAGCACTCATTCGGAAGGACTTTTATTACCTGAATGAATGACTTTGGTACGGTCCTTCGTACGGTTGGCTGGCTGGCTGGTGCGCTCCCTCGCACAGTTGGTGTTGGCAAAATGGTGACTAATGATTATTTAAGTGTGTTGCTGTTATTGTTTTTGTTTTTGTTGTTGTTGATGTTATTGTTTTTGTAGTAATTATTATTTTAATCGTGCTTGTCGTTGAGATTGCCTTCTACTTGAGTTTATTAATTTTGATAAACTTTATTAAATGCTTTTGTGCAAAAAATGTTTCAAGTGCTTACATTTGTAAAGTGCTTAAAATTTTATTAAGTGGCGATAGTTTTTTTTTATTATTTTCCTTTAGAGGCAATAAGATTTATGCACAATACAACTTTAATTACAAAGCGATAATCAAGAGTTGCGTTAAGGACTTTATGAAGTTGCTTAAAGTGCAAAAATGCAATCAAAACTGAACTTGCTGACTAATTGACCCTTCTTCTTGCTTCGCACTGCTTCTAGCAATGCACTCCATACGTTGTATCCTTTGCCGTACTTACATATCGTACCACAAGCAAATAACAGTGAAAGCAGGAATGCAATATGGCAACCGCAAACAGTTCTATGCACAAAGAACTTTCGCTTTCTTTTTTGTAGGTTTTTTTTTTGTAGCGTCAAGGGCGCTTAAACACGCCCACATAAACGCACAGTGAGCAATTGGTATCAGCAATCATTAGCATGCCTTGCCAATGACTCAGCAACAAAACCGAGAAGCAAAACAAACAAAAAGCGAACTAAAAGTTCAACAAACTTTAACAAGCAACACTGAAGCCAAAAACAACAAAAACAACAACATGATTGTAACAATAAAAAAAAGTAAAAGTGCAAAATTGCAAAAAGAATAAAGCAACAACAACAACAGTAACAACAACTATGACTACAAATACGGCAACTTCAAAAACCGCGCCTTGGCTGAAGAAAAATAGAACCAGGGACCCATGACATCGAGACCGGATCGCTTCCAGAACTAGAAGTTAATTCTGTTCAAAGTTTTCAAAAATGCAATAAAAAAATCAAAAATATCATATACGCCTATGTTACTCAAGGCCACAAAGCACTTACGATAGTCTAATATTCAAATTTTGTTCTTGAGAATACAAAAACCGTTTAATCAATAAATTACATACAATTTTGCGTTCGAATTCAAATTTCGAACTATTTTACTGAACCGCACATGCTTTATTCTCAACGAATCCCTGGTGAGACACGAAGCTTGTAGTGCAGTGCAAAGTGCCCACATGCATGCAGGCGTGCGTGCATGTTCTGTCGTTAGCTGTTGTAATTGTCTGGTGTTGGCGTCGCCTTTGTCGTAGCAAAGTTCATGTCGTCGGTTTTGTGAGTTTTGTTGGTTTTTATTTTCATTTTTTTTTTTGTTGTTCGTGGGTCACACGTCGACATGCAATTCGCATTAATGACGGTTCTGCCCATTCCTGTCTTATTGCAAGCGTGAACAAAAAACAAACAAACGAAAGTAACTCAGTTGCATTTCAACTCATATTTAGACATCAAATTCAATAAAACTCATAAAAAAAGGGACGCACAACAGCAGCACAGTGACGACGCCATATGCCAACGTCATTGTATGCAACAACGGTTTGGGCACTCTTCGCAATAAGTGTCAGAGACCGACAGAATGCAACGACTGACGTGACGTTGTCATGACAGCGCCACGATTATATTAAAAAAGTTAAAAAGAGAAACGCACAAAAACATAAGACAGACTTAATTAATTTGAGCACGCGAAATTTACGCTTTGGTCACTAACGCAGGCGACACGGCAGAGGGGCATGTCAATTCACTACAACATGATTCATGACTTTGACATGCATAATTGAAAGTTGACGCAAGTATGAGCAACTTCCTTGCAAAGCGAGTTCAAAGGACTTTGATAGTAAAACTGATGGCGACTAAAAACGAGAATTAAGAGAAAAAATTCATTTGAAATCAAATCAACGCGCATGTTAAAACCAATAAAAATTGTAAGCTAGAAAAAAAAGTGTAGCAATACAAAGAAACAAAGCGAAAATGTTGTTAGGCTGTGAATAAATCCGTTGTTGACACTTTTGGCACGCGTTTAACAGCCAACGGCGCGAAATGCTACCATTTGCAAAGGGACACAAGTCACGGCGTAGCAAAGAGGCAGCGTGCGAAGGAAAAACGGAGAGGTAACTGATGATGCTGTAATGCTGGCGGCATGTTTGCATAGAAACGAGTTAAAATGTCGAGAGACAGACAAGCAGACAGAAGGACGGACAGACTGACAGATTTGGACACAGACTATCAACGACGTCGATTGAGGAAGACAAAAAGTAAAACATCGAATGACAGTCGCAACAGACGCGACACACGCGATTGAACACCTTTTGTCGATTGCTCATGTAGCGAGCAGAAAAAAAAAGAAGAAATGAAATGAAACACCTTTTGCTACACGAAAATTGCGGCTTAGTGATGACATGTGGCATGTTGTGTACAGGTTAAGCGAGAGCGTCGAGTCGGAGCCGCTGAAAGGTAACGAAAACGAATATGACAAAAAAAGGTGACTTTGGCCATGATGAATAATGTATGCGCTTCATGTAGTCATCTGACATCAATTCATATTCATATAAGAACATAAGTGAGGAGAGAAATCTGTAACACATGGTTCTTCAAGCCGAAATATCATACGAAGATATGATAGATCCAACTGATATGTCTGAATAAGTTTATGTGTATGATTTCATTAAGTCTCATCATTAAAGCATTGCAAAAGTACTCTTTGCTAGGTACATCGAGACTGGAAAGAAATACTGTAATAAACGTCTAAAAGTAATAAAAGGCATTATTATATAATAATGTAGTAGTCTAAATGTCTGAGCAGGCTTAACAGTTCAGCTTCATAGGAAGACATCAGCTGCAGCAGCAGCAGCACGCGTCAAGCATAAAGGTGCTACTTGTAGTTTGACAGACAGAGTTTAATACAATTGATGAACGATTCAATACGATTTCAAGTTGAGATACTTTTGATTTTATTCAAGCAAAACAATTTCACTTCAATTGAGCTCAGCTTGCCACTTCATTTTCAGTGCAGCTTTCAATTAAATGCTTCAATGACTTAAGTCCTGACACTGATGACACTTGGCGACACTTAAAAAAAAATATTGTTGCATTGCACAGCAATTATGAAATTTAAGGAGCTTCTGCCTTGTTGCTGCTTAAAAAAATGAAAATAAAAACCGGTTAAACTCAATTGACTTGCCTTGACTTCCGCTCTTTGCAATAAGAGTGATAGGCAGATACAATTTCGCTTTTTAAAAAGCACTCGGTTGGCAGCTGTTTTCACGCGTTCACTCAAAATGCAACAACAACAACAACCGACGATGCGTGTGGCAGTTTAGCAGCTTGCACTTAAATATCATATGCAACATGCTCAAAGCGTCAATATTGTTTTGCAAGCAAAACCAAAACCAAAAAAAATTAAAGTCAACAAAAACACATCAATTTCAAAAATCCTTCACCCAAAAATAAATTTTTAAATTTTATTATAATAAAATATGCTAAAATGTAATTTTTGGCTAAACAATAATTTTGAATGAAATATTATATATATATATATATATATATATATGTATATAAAATAGCAGAAAATTATTCAAATATTTTAGACAAAAATAAATGTTATCGTTTGGCGAAAATTTTCTGTTGTGACATAAAGTTACTTCTAGCGTAAAATGAAATTTTTATTGTTATTTTAACTCGCAACTAAAGTTGAACATTCATTGAAGATGCAGCGCCATCTGACGCTCGTCGCTGGCGGCGCTGAGCTTCATTACAAGGCGGCAAACATTTTAAGTAAGCCTTAAATGAACTTTCTATGCTATTCATGTACAAGCAAGTCATGAAATTTGCCTTTAATTGTTAACAACTTGAAAACAAGACAAGAAACAACAACAACAACAAGAAAAACAACAAGAAAAACACAACAACAAATACAAGTGAAGCAGCACAAACAAGGCGCAAATGTAAGCTGCAACAAGCAGCAACAAGATGCGCTCAACTAAAGAAGAATTGCAACAAATGTTAAGCTAAAGTGTGATTAATTGAATATTTCTCAATGGTGTTTTTGTTGTTGTTATTTGAGCTAAAGATTCGCACTCATAGCGCACCGAGACAATTGGCAATGAGACTGCATTGTACATGCTTTTGTACAGCCATCATTGCTCACCTCTTCGCCGTGCTTGCCAACGTCGCAAGCGTCGTCTAATGTAGTCGAGCGCAATAAATTTAAATAAATATACGATTACGCGTGCGTATTAAGTATGCCGGCAAGTTTATTTGTTTCTTATAAGAATTGTAGAATCGCTCGGTCGGAGACGTTGCCGTCTCTTACTGCGATTCGTTCAAGTACGCGCTCGTTATCTCATTTTGACTTCTAATTCAGCGGTGATAAATCAATGCAACGTGCTGCAAGCGTTTCCCCCAATGACAAAGAGTAGCAATTGGTGCGCAGATTGCCACCGACTAAATCCAACGCCAGATGTCGCGCCATCAAGTGTTGGTGGTGTCAAAGTTATGTTGCTTTTATACTGCTGATTGTTGTTATTGTTGTTGCTGGTGGTGCTGATGATGGGACAAACTGTTTTCGAGAATGTCGTCGACCAAGCAAGCAAACAAGCATGACAAACAATTTTGCATGTTCGTAATGCGCTAATAGAAATTTGTTAGTCATTTGTGCTCATTTTTCTTCTGGCAATATTTTTATTCGCTTTTGTATGTCTTACATTTTATTATTGCAACAGTTTTATTTGCTTTTAATTGGCCATAATAAAAATTTATTGACCAAAAGTTGTTAATGGTTCATTAATGCTTAAAGTTGTTCTGACGTGATTGTTCTTAATGTTGTTGTTGTTGTTCAATATTGTTGGAATTGCTTGATTTGCGCGCACTTGACAAATCTTTAGAAAATCTATAAAATATTGAAATAAATTAGTACAGTATTTTTTCAAGTAGTGTCAAAAGTGAAGATTCCAAGAAAAATCAATGTGATATACTCTTAAGTTACATAAGACTATAAAGTACATATGGCATTCCAGAACTGGAATATTCGAGCTTAATTTATTGAAATTATTTTTCAATGTGCTGTAAAAAAATGCTTGAATTAAATTGCATTTAATGCGTAATTGAAACAATTGTAATTTGAGAAAATAAAAAAAATCAGTTCGTAAAAAAAATTATTGTAATTTTAGTTTATAAGTTTTTAATTAATTAGAAAAAATTGCAAAAATGCGTATTTATGAACGATAATGAACCGAAAAAGCGCATTAATTAATTTTAAAAGTTATTAAAAATAAAAAAAAAAATTCATTTAAAAAATTAAATAAAAATAATTGCATAATTTCACACCTTTGGAAAAAAAATTGCAAACATTTATTTTTAATACTTTAATTTTTGTGTGTTGGAAAACGCCAAAAGGCATATAAATACACGTTATTGTCTGTTTGAATATAATAACAACAACGAATGCGAAAATTATCAGTGAGATTAGCATTAAAATTTAATATAAAACATCAAATATAATACATTATGGAAATTCCAAATGAGCAATGAGCAACAACAAATGTCAATTGGCAAATTGTGCTCAATGTGCATGTGTGTGTGTTCTTTCGGGCAATTGAGCAATAAAGTTAAAGCCATGTGCGCTAAAATTTAAGTTTATTACAAAATTTAAGACTCGAAATCTTTAATAGAAAATTTGTTGCAAATAAAACATCACCTTAATTGCTTAATATGAAAAGCCTTTGGCTTCTTGTCTGTGCGCTTTATGCCCATTTAAGGCGTATTAAGCTACGCCCCAAAGTTGTAAAGCAACAATATACATAAAAAAAAAAACACATATACAGAAGCCAATTTACAAGTAAACGAGCCGCACAAAAGTATCTTCATCATATAGAAGATAATTTATTTTTTTCTTCATTTTTTCACGAGCATATTTTATGATTAATGAGCTTTAACTTTTGTACTTGAAGGCAATTTATGCGCTTCAATTCGGTACAACTTAAGATACACTTTTTGTACTTGAAAGCTTCATGGTAGGTGGCAGCTTTGGACCACGACAAATTTGCGCCATGACCAGTGTACAATTGTAAATGTTCGCTTGACAATTAACATGATTATGTGCCTTACTATTGCAATTTTTATAAAGTTATTCATTTCATGTTGTTTCACTTCTTTGTCATATCGCTGCTCTGCAATGTTGTTCGTGTTCTGCACTCGACATTATAATGGTTTCATTAAGGCTTAATTCGCATTATGTCAATCAACTGTTTGGGTACGTGCAATTAACGCGGTTGGCGGTGGCGTCAACTGACACATGCTATTAGGTTAATAAAACCAGAAAAAATAACAAAAAATAATAATCAATTTATATACGAAAAGAAATCAATCAAAAATAAATTGAATGAAAAAATGTGAAATAAAATGATTTTGCACTTTTTTGCATACGTTTTTATTTATTTATTTATAAATTTATTTTTGTTTTTAGTTGTTTGAGCTTTTTAATTGTAAAATCAATATGCGAGTCTCAAGTGTGGAATGACTGCGCGGCGTTCAATGTTGGCGTCAGTTTAATGTTTGTTTGGCCAACTGAATTGGTTTGTTTGTCAGTTGAAAACATTGAAATCTGTTTGCACTTTTTATATGCAACAATGATCATGTATTATTTGCAATAGCAGCATGATTTTTAAGTGCTTTAAAATGCGCAAAAGTTTACACAGCAAACATTAAACAACAAATCACAAACAATCATTAAACATTTACACTGCTTCCTCTTAAAGTCTTGTTTAGTTTTCGTGCCCACAATTTAGCAGACCATTAATTGTTGCGCTGCCTACGAACATTAGCCAAGCAGCTCATAAATGTCGCATGTATCATGCGAATGTGCTACTTTTCACAGCTAATTTTGTTTGTGCTCAATGCCTCACTTTTTTGCATTTTCATGCCATTTTCAACACATGCTCGTGAAGACATGCACAACAAATTCAAATCCAACTTAAGCGCGAAGCCAAAGCAAATCAACGAGGCAGAGGAAGCAGTCGAAAAAGAAGGAAAATCAATGCAAAGTGATTTGCATGTTCGACTTGGGTTGTTTTTTGTATATTTTTTTCCTTGTGCTTCTTTTGATTCTTCTAAGATACTTTAATGTGTTTGTTTTTTCTGTTTGTTGTTGCTACGTTTCTAATGCAATTCATGCAACTCATGGCCGTGTCTTGGCACACAAGACGTCGCATGTGCTTCGCGGTAATTGATCCCACGTAATTAGCTCGTTAATGTTGCGTCTCTCTTTGACGCAATGTTGAATCGAATCGACTCGACTCGACTCGAGTTGTGTGGAGTAATAAAGCTGCAAGTCACGAATTGCCTATTCGAGTCGCTGATTATGACTTGGCATTAAATAATTCATAATTCCTTTTGAGGCTTTCCTGCGCCCGCGTGCCTTCTTGCATTACTTTGTTGTTGTACAAGGCAGAAACAAAAAATTGCATGAAATTTGATGCCATTTTTGCTGTTTTGTTTTTCACTTTAAACGCTTTAATTCTTGCTCAACATTTTGTACAAGTTGAAAAGCTTGTTTGTTATTTAACTTTTACTTGTTTTTATTGCAGTAATAAATGTCATGCCAAATGTTGTTGTTGTTGTTAATAATGCATTTTTATACAGTTTTTTTAAGCCAAATGCATTTAGGAGCTTATTAGCTTTGACTACTTTGAGCATGATTGTTAAAATTCCCTTTTTTTTGGGTTTTTTCACAATTGTGCGCTTTTAATGAAATTATCGCAAAAATATGACCTCATTTCAAAGCATTTCCGTTTAGCGAAAGTCGATTTCCGGCATTGAAACTCGTTCGGCGTTTCTGCACTAAACTGTCGCCAACATTATTATTTATCTCTTGTTCTAACCAACATAGAATTGCATGAAACGTGACTTGATTGTCAGTTGCAATTTAAGAACTTGATAGTTTGACATTGCATTTTACTTCGATTTCCTTTATGCGCAGCTCAGCCATTCACACTCTCACCCACCCACTCACACAATGACTCTTTTGTATGTTTCGTATTTGGAATGCGCTTCATATAATACAAAACAAGACACTTTATCGATCAATGCCAATGAACAGGAAAACATTGCATTGTGTGGCACTCACTGAAGTAAAATTTAGCAAAAAATATTTGAAATATTTACAAACAAAAACAACACTTTATATAAAAAATATCAAAGTATATATATAAAGAGAAGGTCATGCTGTAATTCATTTAAGCGTGTAAAAAGTCATATATCAAAAGGCTAAAAACCCATTAAAGTGGTCGGAAAATATGCCTCAGCCAGTGCGCCAAGAAGCGTGCATTACAACGGAGCGTAGGACAAGGTTAGTCTATTCAATACACTGGAAAAAAGGACATGTTCTGTATATAAATTGCCTACTTGCATTTTAATTAAAAAAAAATAAACAAATCCAACAACAACAACAGAAAATTGTACTAGAGTAGCATAGCGCACACACACGCACACACACACACACACACATACACACCGGTCATCAGTCATTGCCGCCTCCTGTTCAACAGCACTCATGCGGAAATTTACTTTCAAATCCTGTCTGACCACATGAACTATTCTTTTTTTGTTATTCTCTGTGTTTTCGACATATTTGCTGGTTTTATATACACTTGGACTCATGCTAGAACAAATTTTAAAGTTGAAAAACTGTTACATAAATGTGGTTAGTGAAAAATGCAATTAGAAGTGGTCAACCGCCAGCAAGCAAATTGGAAATTGTAGCTCAAAAGTCCTTCGCCATAAAAACAAAGAGGCTTTTAATGTTTAATGTGCGGGCGTGCTCCTTTATCGGTGTGTGTGTGTGCATCACTTTGTTGGCACAGCTGCCTTTTTATAACTCAATTTTTCTGCATTTATGTCTTACTTATTTAAATAATTTTTGCTAATTTTTTTTTTTCTTTCATAACAAAAAAAAAAGACATCTTTTTTTTTTGTATTTTGCACTCAAGTGAAGTCAAGGCAAATCAACTCTAGTTGATTGTCAGCTGCTGTCGTTTGAGCATGCTTAAAATTTCATTAAATTTGCATTTTTAGTTGGTCAGGACAGAAAAAAAGACGAAAAAAAAAAACAACATGCAAAAACAAAAAGTGTGCTGTAAAAGTGAATTGACCACGTGCTGTTAGAACTTTGCATAAGAGAGCGCGTGGTTGATGTTCGTGTACGACAAGCGGGTTGCGGCATGTGGCATGAATTAACTTCATCTTCATTTAATGTCATACAGCCAATAGTGTTCATGTAATTATGCAAAAACAAAAAGAAACCAGTAAGAAATTGCAGGCGAGAGTGGTCGACTTCGATATACCCTGTACCTGCAATTTGTAACGACAGTTTAAGAGCGTTCCACGCAGACTTTTCAATTGAAACAGATTTAATTTCCAATCAATACCATGTATACCAATTTTTACTCTTCTAGATCAATTGGTTCTAGAGATATAGAGATATAGAAAAACGTTGATCTTATAATAGACTATCCCAAAATTTGAAAGGTTTCGTTCTTATAGGATAGGTGGTTCCGGATAGCGTTTTAATATATACTGTATGGGGACGTGGCATAGGTGTTCCTATATCAAAAAGCAACCTAAAAAATTCGACTTTTGTAATTTTTGTATCCAAGGTAACTTTAGCTATTTACCACTACTAAAATAAGACAGAGAATTTGCCTAAAAAAGAATTTTGGTATTACCTCTCATAGTGTCCGAATTCGAGGGGTTTCGAGGGGAACAGCCGTCTGGCTAAATTGAATCACCTTTCGGGAGTGATAAAAAATATATAAACTTTATAGGGTCTGCCAAGTCTCATTTTAAGTGTTACATACATATTCGATTTGCACGAAACTAATATACCCTAGTACCATATGGTAAAGGGTATATAAAAATATTCTTGTTTTTTTTAATGAAATTGTGTTTTAAGTGGAAAATGTAAATGACTATCATGAGCTGAAGGCGTTCATGAAGTCATTAAATTTGAAGCAAAGTAAGTGAAACATGCGAAAGAGTCGAAAGTCAATAACGATAGATGACTAATTTTACTATGAACAACAACAACAACATGTCTGATAAAGTAACCGGAACGCAGTAACGAATATTTACATAATTATATAAAACATAGAGAAGTTGTTTTAAAGGACCTCGCAAAACCAACAACAAAACCAACAACAACAACTGCAATTAGGTCACATTGTGTGTTGTGATGTGTTGTGATGTGATGTTCTATCAACATTACTTTGATGACATTCTTCATTCAGAGTTAATCAGCATGAAAGCATCGCTTTCTCAATTGCTGCAAAGTAATCAAATAAAACGAATGCGGTTTGTCGCAGAACGTTAAATTAAATTAACCGAAATGCGTTAAAATTGATTTAGTCATCGTCGGTCGTCAGTCGTCAGTGTTGGAGAACAGTTTCAATTTCGTTGCATTTACAATGTGCACAAAGCGAGGCAAATAAATAGGCAAACACCAACAGTAACACCAACACTAACACACACATAAGCAACTTTCATTTGCGGTTGAATGAAGTTGTAATTTGCTTGTGGCAGATATATTTAAGTTGCAATTAAAATTCAGCATCAACAACGGCAGCTGTTTGAGCTGTTGAGCATTGATGCCGCAGTCATCATCATGCTGCAATCGCACATTCTCTTACACCGAATTCAGTTCAGTTCAGTTGGGTTGTGTTGCGTTGAGTTGAGTTGCAACAGTTTTAGATAAACAGAAATCGCCCATAAAAATGCAAAAGCAACATTCAAAATATTTCAAAGTATGCTGCAACGTAAATACATACAAAATCGTCTGAAATGTAAATGCGTCGTTGCCACGCCCATTGGCCACCCACACCCTACTACTCATTGCTGTGTGTGTGTGTGTGTTGCCTTGGTTTTTATTTACGCCTGCCATTTTCCGCTTACTTTGGCATTATTTATTTGGCTTGCCGGTTCAGTGCGTTCTACAATATTTGTACAGGTCTAATTGAATTTTCAATTAGCACAAAAGCGTCAAAATGAAATGAAGAAGAAGTAGCAGCAGCAGCAGTAGAAGCAGAAAGGAAAATGTAAAAGGCAACAAAATAAATGACGCAAATAATAAATATGCTAATATAATTAAACTTTGCTTCATTGCGCACACAAATACGCATACACAAAATAAATAAAAGCGCCCAAAAAATATTTAAAAAAAAGAGCAATAACAATGAGAGAAAACTTAAAAGTAAAAAAATAAGTTTACTTATACTTTCTAAAAAGCACAAATTACACAAAGTTCGTGTCCTTCTTCTTTTTGAAATGTTAATCATACGCCATGAGCGCCGCCGCAAGGCATGTGCTTGCATGCAACCCAATTGAGACATGAATATGCACGAATGTTGACTTTGTCTACAACACGTTGGTGTTGCTGCTTTTGCCAGTTGATTTTTTTTTCATAATGCCGAAAAAAAAGTACAACAAAAAAATAGCCAAAATCCATTAGCCAAAAGCCAACTCAGGCAGTGTGCAAATCTCTCAAAAAATTGTTCAGCTTTTAGACGCCTCATGGCTTTTTCTGTTTTTGTTTTAATTGTACACATGCATGCATGTATCTATGTATGTATTTGTGTGTGTGTGTGTGTGTGTAAGCTGCGTGCACAAAACGAGACAAAACCCAAACCGAAACCATACCGAAATGCAAACAAGTATGTTAAAAAATGACTTAAAAAAACACACACTCACACACACACATACACACATACATACACATAGAATAGTAGAGATTTACATTTTACACGTCAACCGCCATCAGCCAACACTCATACTTTAACATAGTAGTATATGCGCCCGTTGCTATGCAATACAATTTTGCTTTTCTTCGTTTTTCAACTTGCAACAAAATGCGTTTTTCAACTTACACTTGATGGTCTTTTATGTGGGCGTGCCACACACACACACGCACACACATACACATGTGTAATTTTCTACTCAGCTTTGCCACTTTTACACAACATTTTGATTTTTTTCTTTTGGCGCTTGTTTTCTTTGTTGCAAGTTTTTCGCCTCTGCCGACCGATCGGCTTGACTGCCTGCCTGCCAGCCTTTGTCACCTCTGCTCGGCTGCTTTTACTCTTCATTTACTTTGCTATATACATGTATGTGTTTGCTTACTTAACGCCTGTTTTTTTTTCAGTCTCGCTCCTTTTGCTTTCCTAACACTTTTAGTTATAAATTTTGGTTTTTTCTTTTTTTCTGCTTTGCGCTTTTTTTACTTTTTTTTCACAACGCCGTAGCATAAAAGTTTATAAGAGAAATTGCATTTCATGAAAATATCTTTTTTTTTCTAACGTTGGTTTGCTGTTGGTGCACGCTCTCTTAAATTCACTTATTCAAATGTTCTTCTTATGTTCGGCCAAAAAAGCTTCGCTTACATACTTTTTTGTTTGCATGTCACGTGCTTATTGAATTTGTTGCTCAAATCTGTTTTTGATTTTGTGTGTGCGGCGTCGACATCTGATATATTTTTAAGTGTGCTTCACTCTTGGCTTGCCACACAGTGTAACTTAAATACAGAACTGAGCCTTCGTCCTTTTTTTCGTGCTTTGCGTTTATGTAATGAATTGTGTGCGTTTGTTCTGCAAATTCATCTTTGCTGCTTTGAATGTGTCTAACAAGCAAAGTAAGTAAAAAGTGCTTTCAGTCTTTACCGTTGCCTTGTTTTCACGCTTTGTGCCTTTACTGGCTCAACACTCAATTATTAATCTCGCACTGCCTTGTTTTGCTGCTTTAAGATTCAGCCGAAAAGGAAGCCAATCAATTGTAGTTCGACTGATTAATGTACTCATCTAATATCAATCAATGAAGTTGCTATTTTTTGTTACAGAGTGTTTTTTTTTTGGGTCTTCACGACTTGCAACAATTATTGCTTTTTTGGCATTTAATGCTTGGCCAAAAATCAGAAGAGACAATGCGCAAACAAAAAAAGCAAGCAGCGTAAATGCCACGAGTAGACCTAATTAACACGTCCAAGCATCAATCATCTGTACATGTATCTTTGTATCTACACTACGCTGCCAACGTGCTCGTGCTGGTGCACGCCCAACGTATCTGCTGTGCAATCATGCGCGTTATTGTGCGTAAATTACGCATTTCAAGCACACGAGAGCGCTTGTTTTTTTTTCATGCCTTTGTCTCTTACGTTGAAATTAATTGTATGAGTGAAGGCAAAAAAGCAGCAAAAACAAATGAAGAAAGCATGGCTGGCAGGCTTGGCAGGCAATTGGCCTTTTTGTCATGAAGTGTTGAGGCATAAAGAAGTAATGAAAGAACAAAAACAAATTTGGCTTGTTGAAATTAATTAATTTCAGGGATGAACGCATAAAAAGTGACACAACGAAACTCATTAAAAAAACAGCACAAAAAACTGCTTTAAAAATGCGCAAATTGCGCAGGCGCCGCGTTGTAGGCAACACTTTATTTTACGCTCGGTGATGTCACATGTTTGTCTTGGCCAACAAAAATTTTCAGCTTGTCGCATCACATGTCAGTGGCGGCCTCTAATCACGCGCCATGCATGCACAAAATCCTTCGCGCCTTGTTGTGCGTTGGCCTGTTGTCCTGTTGGCTTCGCTTAAAAGTGATGTGCCATCAAAGTTGTGCAGGCAGCACTAAATCTAAATGACATTTGTGGCAACACGTTGCAGCACATGCTAACTCACTGCCGCATAAACCAACTCAATCCTCAAGCTCGTACTGCCCGTGACACAGGCGCTCGCCGCGCACCAATAACTTTGCCATATGACATGACACTCATGACCGCTCGTCGGCCTAAATCCTTGTACAACTCACACACGCACACACACACAAACATACGATTGGCGGCTGTCAGGCAAAGTTTGCGCCAACAAAATATTGCATTTTAGCAACATTTCGTTGCATGCATTTTTTAATACTTTCACTGAATTTTAATAAACTAAAGCCTTGATTGGCGCAGCAAACAAAACAAACACAAAACTCACAAATTTATTGCACATTTCCTGAAATGTCTGCGGGGAAATTCACCATGAGTTTTGTTGGCTTTGGCCATGCTTTTGGTGCAACAGACATTTTCACACTGTTTACATAAAATTTGACTTTTGCTTTAACTCAAATTGATTGGATTGTAATTTCATTGGATTTTTATCCATAAAACTCAAATTAAATTCCATGTCATAAAATAAAAAAGAAAGAAAGAAAAATTTGCATTGATTTACGAACGTTTTAAAAATTTCACTTAAAAAAAAAAAGGAAAACAATTCCGAAAAAATTTCAAAACAATAACATAAAAGTGAAAATCATATTTTTGTTTATGATACAAGAGACAGTTTTTTGTTAAGTAACATAGAAAAATTGCGCGAAAAACAAAATATTAGAAAATGTTATTGTGTCTCTGTGTGTGTGTGTGAGAAGACAAGCGTGTTTACTGTTAGGAATTTTGGAATTTCGACATGAAACTAAAAGCACAACATGTTTGCTGATACTATAAAGTTTGCATTTACTGCATTCTGTTGAAATGCATTCACGCGTTAAGAAAAAAATACAATATGGGTTCTAACATTTTTGTGTAAGGTACTTTGGTGATATACAAGGATTTGAAGTATAATTTTTATATAACTTTATTAAAATTATCACTCAGCAGCTTAGTGCGTCCCACTTTTAATGGCAAATTCGGGAACAGTTTATACTACATAAAACTTTCTGTAGAGCGAATTAGTACACAACTGTCGAAATTGGACTGGTACAAAAAGTAGCAAATGCATTGTAGCACCAGTCTGAAAAATAAAATCTTACTTGGTATTTCAAAACGAATAGTTAATCGCTAAATTCCTTATACCTGAAGAAAGATGAAGAAGAGCTTGACAATATTGGCGTTCAATGCTTTTGAAGCTACATGGAAGCATGAAATTTCGCCTTCTGAAACACCTTTTCAACTACGAACATTCAGCACATTCCCTTTAAGCTTTTTAGCAACGGAATAGGAAGCGTCACTTGTTTTTGAAGGCGCTTAAAAGTGAGATGGCAAGAATTATGCCAGTGACTATTAGATTGAAGAAGAACTAATACTGGTTTCAATAGTTTGGTAATAGTTTGATGACCTACCGGGCAGTTAAGACAATCATGAGTCCTTCGAATGATTGGTAAAAATAATTTCTGAATGTTTATTAAAGACTTCAAGCGGTCTTTGACAAACCAATTGATATTTTCAATACAGAAGAAGCCAATTCCGGAGCCTATTTGCAGACGTTTATAAATTCCTTTTACAACATGTTCAGAACAGCTTACAGTCAAATGCAATAAGCAAAGCCAAACTAAGCATGAAACTAATCAGTAACTAAAATGAATTTGAAACTGAGCTGGAATCCAAATCCAAATGCTATAAAATCAAAGTAAATCACCGACACAAATACGCACACACACACACAAGCACACATGAGAAAAATCTATGCAGAAAAGAGAAACCCAATGTTTACATAGTTTAATTGAATTTACTCGCTCACTCTCTTTCTCTGTCTCTCTCACGTTGTCTACCTTTCTTTTGCACATTCTATCATTCAAGCCAAATGCCAATTGCATCGTTGACTTGTACGACAAAATGCCAAGCAAAATGTAATTAATTTTAAAAATCAATGCAAGCAAAATATTGCAAAAAAAACTGCGCAGAGAAGCAATAAGCCGGAACTAAATTAAGTGAACTAAGGAAGAAATGTTAAAACAGGAACAAAAAAAATAACGTCTGCCAGTAAAATAAGCAATGGTTTTATAAAAACTTACGAAGCTTTTGGTTTATGACACGTTATTTGCAAGAAATGACAACTTTATTCAAAAGATAAAACTGTCATGTAAGCGTGAGTACACAGTATCATACACCACCTCCCCAAGCACACATACACACAGAAAGACAGACATAAAAGGTGGTTTGCTATCGTCCTTCGTTACTGGAATAAGTTCGTTGCTTACTGTGAAATCATATCGACATGATAGGAAAATTCGCAACGTTTGCTTTTAACTTGTTTGTCGTAGCGGGCATGAGCGTGTGTTTTCCGCTTCAATGTACCGTTACCTGTCGCCGCTAACACCACCGCCACCACCACCACATTCAGTGACTGCAACTAGTTTGAAGCGCCATTTCGTTGTTTGCATAGCGCGCGCACTCAAACCAACTCTTTTTACGGTAACTTTTCAAGTCACAAAGAGGCAAACAAATGAAATGAAAGAAAGACAGGGAGCGTGAGCGTGATAAAGGGCGGGAGAGCGAAAAAAAAACAGGTTGGAAATTAAATTTTAAATATTTATAAGGTTACGAATGGAAAAAGAGAACAAAAATTGTATATTGAATCGTTGTATTTGACTGCAATGTGACGCCGATACATGTAAGCCTGATTGGCTTTTAATCGTCGCAGCAGACATTTTTTAATAAATATTTATATTAACTCTAACGAACTACATCTACATACATATATGATGTATGTATGTATGTATGTACATCAAAAGTAAACGAATACGCTCTGCTGATTGCACACATCCTGAAAGGCTGCTTGCGAGGCGGCAAAATGCGCAATGCAATTCAAGAAGCATTTCAAAATCAAGTGAAATTTATGATTGCAATAAAATTGCGTTGAGGCCGAGAATCCGGCAAACAACACACACACACACACACATACGCATTAGAAACGCTGTGTTTTTTTTTTCACTGCTGCCTCACTGCATAGATAAGCAATATGCATGCAATGGTGGCTTCAGCTATGCGGATATGTTCTATCAATGCAAAAGCAACGATATCAACAACGACTTGTTACTCATACGTCGTGTGTGTGTGCGACTGTGAATGATGCACCGAAAGAGACAAGCGTACAATTGTTGCCACAGACAAAAAGAGACGAACGTTCAACCAAATCACAAACAAACTGCAATTTCGCAACTCGTAAAAAGGCTGCCGCATGACGAGTATCTGCAAGTTGAAACGGTTTCGAAATAAAGAAAAAATAGATAAACAAGTTTGTGGTTTGAGGTTGTTTGCAGTGTGCTTTGTATTGAGGCAAAGCGATATTAGACCAACTGTTAAATAACAACACACTAAGCAATCGTTCAATGGCCACAAATGCAAGAAACTAACAAGGAGTCATGTGTATCTGTTGCCGAGCAGCGTGTCTAATATTTGCTACCTCAATGAAAGCCTGTTGGCTTGGCTGTCATTGAATTGTAAACTGATATAAGGCAATTATACTTGTTTGGTATTCATCAAAGGTTCTAAGACCATTATTGAGTTCAATGTGCGTTGCGCCAAGCCATTTGACACATCCTAATTGAGTTGTTTAACGAACAGGCCGAACTTGGCACAAGTGTGGCGCATGTTTGAAATGGAAACCTAACAAAAACATTTCAAAAATGTAACTAAATTCATATTTTTCGCCACTCGACTATTGCATTCTTTTGAAATTTGTATAAATTGCAAAATTAAACAAATATTTGTTAAGTATTTATTACACATTAATTATAGAATTTAATTTAGTAATATTGTTTGCGGTCTCGAGTTAGTTTTGGCTTTAAATTATTGAAAAACCAACCATTATGTGCATGAAATTTCAATTCAAGCGATTTTGTAATAAATTAAATAGAGATGCAGCGAAATATTGTTTGGAAACATTTTATAGATACATTTTTATTTGATTTACATATTTTTCATATTTTATTAAAAATTATCTTTCAATGCTGATCAAGTGCCAAGTCCATATACAAGATACCAAATGAACTTATAGCTTTTAAAGAGTTTGTCAATTTCAGATTGCAAGAGGTAACTTTCTTGGCAAATGAAGTTTAAATCAAAATCCAAAATTGAAATTCATTAATTCATCACTAAAACTAAGAACCTTAGACATAAAATTAACATTAAATCAAGATGTCAAAGCATTCAAATTAATTTATTACGGCAGTTGATAGTTTTGCAACCAATTGCAGTAATACTGAGTAGCCCAAAGCTATGTGTTGGACAACATGATGATGAGAGTAAAACCAACGTTGCACAACAATGGTGAGATTTAACATTTTCTCAACGGAATTTCAATTACACGCACACAAACACACACACACACAAATGCAATAAGAAAATCTTCTAATTTTGTATAAAGTAAACTCTGCCATAAATGCATGTAACATATGTAGTAACATGCGTTTGTTTGGTTTTCTTTAAGTAGAAAGCCACTAATGCATATTTGTAACATGCTGAAATGCAACAAACTGAAATATTTCCAAGCAAACTACAAATTTAAGATGACACTTATTAATATGAGATGAGAGGAAGTAAGCGAAGAACCAAGATGCCTGAGCTCGATATACTATGCATCATTATATATGCAAAAGACAAGACAATAGCAAATGAAGAGATTTGTTTTTATGATTAGAAGGTTCTGCAACGCAACACAAAAGTGCTAATCATATCAGCAAAAGGACCATTATATGAACAAAGTTGCACAGTACAGTAGACAAGAGCAGACCAACAGTAAGCCGGACACTTTATGCACATATGGAAATTTATTCATGAGCCAAAGGATTGACAAACAAGAGACAATGAAGTGCTACCAAGACAGGATGTAATAATGAGATTGGCCTCGGCCAACGCCAGCAGACAGGAACTTGCAGACAAAAGTTATAAAACTTGATTGCAGTATTGCGACTGTGGCAGAATTTATTTGAAGAAATAAGTGAATTTAAGAACCACAAATATTTATGTAGTATAAAAATACTTTAATGGCGTATACCAAACTCAAACATTTCTATTAATTATCAGCAATTTCGGCTTCCTCCTCCTCCTCGTCCAACTGTTCGTCCCTTGGGAAAAGTTGAGCATGCAAACGTTGATAACATGGATGTTCCGCATCTTTTAAAACATCAAAATTATCCGGCGGCGTTGTAACAGCATCAGCGTCAACATAAGGTATCGATTGCTTAGCTGAAGTATAAGATTCTTCCATTTCCGATATGTTCGGACAACTCTCTGGCAAGCAACTTTCAGCGCCTGTACCGATCGATGTCTCAAATTGTGCGCTATAATCATCCGTATAATCCATATCGGCCAATTCGTGTTCGATCAATTGGCGCGCCAATGCTACGGAGAAAAATTCCTTGTAGTGTGCCTTGCGTCTGGACTCAAATTCGAGTCGCCTTATCTTCTCCTCCAACGATTCGGGATAATCATCATCAATGGAGCTATCGCTATCATCTAAACCGAAAGTTGGCGTCTCGGCAAGCGCCGTGTTGCGTAATTTCTCGTACAGTTCCTTTGTATCCAATACCGGTTCGATGTCCTCATCACGTAAGAAAGGCGTCTTTGGCTCATCTATGACCATGTGACCATAATCTTTGTTCGCTGGATGAAATGTTTCGAGCACATTCATCTCATCGAATTTCGCCGTTTTCAGTGACAAGCCGACACTGCCAGCGGTGGTGGCTTCGCGTAAGCCGGTTTTCAGTATACTTTTCACTTCTTCCATTTTTTGCTTTCAAACCAAATTCTCTACAATTACGTATTATTATTATTATTTAACACTATTTTCTTTTTATTAAATGTATAAAATATAAACATAACACAAATTATGCCAAGTTGTGCACTGAGATTATCAATTCTTTGACACTGTGTGCGGTATTTGAAAGGCCTTCTTAGTTAAATAGTAAAAAGTAAATAGTAAATTCCAACTAATGAAAACATTTCATAAAAGCACTGAGTGAAATCTCAATGCACAAGTTATAATTTATTTGCCAATTGAGCCACTTAAAGCAATTTAAACCGTAGGATATGCTAATGAAATTAGCAAAGATTATCAACATGCACATTAAATTTTACAACCAAGCCGGAGTCATTTGCACAGCAATGGCAAACGAAGCCAAAAATGTCAAATATTATACTTAAAAGCATACAATAAAATAAATAAGACTTAAACTGTGACTTAAATACGATTTTATTTGTCTTAATTGTGGCAAATATTTAAATGCAAGCAAATAACGTGAAAAATCTGTCTTTATGCTGTGCGAAATATTTATGCAACATATTTATTAAATTTAAGTCAATGACGGCAGTAACGGCAACCGTAAGGACATGGCAGTCGTTGACAGTCGTCGTTTCGCTAGCAACGACATTCAAGGATACAGTCGTGCAAGGATTCATGTATGCTTTTCATTAAGTGCATAAGCCGTTGCCTGTCAACGCGTCTCAGTCTTTTTAAGCCAGCAAAATTATTTTAATGTCATATGCAAGGACCCAATGAAAACAGCGGCAACATGCAATTTAAATAAAAAAAATAAAAATAAAAATAAAAATAAATTAAATAAATAAAAATGCCGAAACAAGTTAAGTGCATTTATACAAAACTGTGCTTTTATTGCGCTTGTTGTTGGTGTTGTTGTTGTTGCATGCCTTTACTTTGCTTTACCTTAACAGTCGATGATGGCGTGACTCTTCGCGACGTGGCAAGTTCGAGGCGACTTCACTTCAGCTCGGTTGAGTTCAGCTGCTTTGAATTGTGTTGAAAAATGCTTTAAGTGCTCGACATGCCTTGCGCGTGTGATGAAAAAAAAAATACTGCAAAGCATGAAAATCGTAGTTTAGCGTTTTGTGCACCTAATACAGTTTGCTAGCATAAATAGAAAAAATAGAAAAAAAAGATACATATAAAGTTGTTTAATACATTCTTCTACTCATTTTGCTTTGTTAAAAGACTTTTGCCAAATGTCTGCTCACGCACGCTTCGCTGCCTTGTCAGCCTTCATCAGAACTTTGCGCATTTCTACAAGCCAATTTACTCAATGCTGCTCTGCTATTCCTTCTTCTTTTGCCGCTGCATCAATTTTCATTTTGTTAAATTTTAAAATGGCTTGCGTTGCCTGTTGGTCCATGTCCTCCTTGCTGCCTTCTCTACACTCTTAGCAACACACGCGACTCCAATGGTCTGCGTAAATGCGCGTTGTGTGGTCTCTGCGGTCATCACTCTAATGTAGTGCACATGCTGCTGTTGCTGCCGCTCCTTGCGCTTGCCATTTACTTTTCAAACATGTATGTGTTGTGCAGCTCACACTCTCGCTCGCACTCTAACTATTTTGTTGTTCATGCACATCTTCTTCAACTACGCTGGTGACTTTTTATAAATGATTTTGCTGCTCGCTCGTCATTAGTTGACTTCACTGCATTTATACGCAATTTTTCATGCATGACATTGCGGCGGTTCTTATGCAATGACATGCGAGCCAATTTGCTATGTTAATGCGTGCTAAGCAATTTATGCATGTCAACGTTTAATTGATTATTTTCGCGCAATTTATTAATTTATATTTTCTTTCCTTCTTCTCGGCTTTGCTAACAACATGATTTATGCTGTTTAAAGTGCAAGTTTAGTGAAGAGTTGTTTGTTTATAATTTGTCATACAATTGATTAGAATTACTTTAGTTTATATTGAAGCAGCTGCATTAGTCGACCTAAGCACTGCAAATGACACCTACCCCAACGTGCACCTGGTCAAATATTTGGTCCGACATTGACATTGACTTATGCTGACAACGTTAAGCAAATATAATGGCATGCACCCTTTGAACAAACTATGACTTTAACGCGTGTATAAGGTCAAACAAGTATCCTGCGAGCACAGCAAATCAATTATAAGCAAATAATAACAGTCAATAAACAACAGTTCAATGACCATGAAGTACAGTCAAGACAAATCGAACACGCGCGCCTTTATTTATGCAGCAAAAGCAAGAGTTGCACAAAAGTCACACTAATGATTATTAAGCGCAAATTGTCAAACATTAATAAATTTATGAAAAGTGAATGCCGACGTTAACAAAAGGCACACACACACACACATACACACACACAGAGAGTGAGAAACCACAAAAGGCGACGCAACGCATGCCAAAATGCTTTGTCGCCAAACCGACAGGCAAAAGTAGAAGCAAAGACAAACTGTGCCAAAGTAGACAACAGATCAGAAATTATGTGAAACCCATGAACAGCAAAAGAGGTATAAAAAACTTGACTGCAAAGTTTGCCAACGCACAAAAATGTCTTTTTGAATAAGGCAACTTTTGTTTGTTATGGCAACGTGCGGCGACAGGCACTGCCAAAGGTAAAGAGAGACAGTGCACAATTTTGCAGAAAATAGCGTAGCGAAAAACGTCAAAGGAGCACAGAGCAACATGAGTCAAGCTGAACAAAGTGCAAAACAACTGAGCCAAGCAGAAGAAGAAGAAAAAGAAGCAAGAAAGAAAAACTCGCATAAATTTTGCACAATGTCAACTGCAGCAGCAAACGGCAATAGAAGGCGTAGCTAACGAAAGAAGGCGGTGGCGGTGGCACTGGGGGGATGGGTGAGAAAAACTTAGACAAACAAGAAAAACAGACGACAAAGTGAAGCCAAAGTGCAACCGAAGATAAAATTTTGTAGGTATTTTCGCGTGAAGCGTGAGTCACGTGTGCCGTGAGTCGGTGTGTGGCTGTGTGAGTGTGCGTGTGCCACGTGGAAAGTGGCTAATTTTTGTGCTGGCGGCGTTTCCTATGCGGTTTTTCATGACTCCGGTGGTTTTTTTTTGACAGCTGCAACTTGAAGGCCAACCGAACGCGTAAAAAGTGACGTTGTCGCCAATGGCGTTGGTTAAAAAAAATACGTTGCGCTGCAGAAAAAAATGCAAGTCATGATTTATTGCCGACATGATATCATTGGAATAACCAAAGAGCACAAAAAAAAACAGTCCTTTGTTGCTGAAAGTGAAGCCGATCGACATTTTTTTTGCAACTGTGTAAAAAATGGCGTACCATAAAAGGCCATGTGAAGGATATCATGTAATATTTGCTAAGTTCGATAAATATCAAAGTTGGCTATAAGTTTGGATTTGTATCTCTTTCTTTCATCATAACCGCCAGACGGAAAGGTGTTCTAAGTAAGGTACTTTGCTGAAATGTTTGGTAATGCATAGGCATATGTTATGGTTCGTCACATCGTTACATACAGCAGTCTAGTGTGTAAAAAATAGCATACCATGTAATATTTTCTAAGTTCGATATAAATAAAAGTTGCTTATAAATTTTATTTGCATCTGTTATTGGCAACATAATCGACAGACGGTCAAACCGATCTTAAGTATTTTGGAGAGGTGTTCTAAACATGGCACTTTGCTGAAATATTTAATATTGCATAAGCATATGTTATCGATTGTTACATTCCTACATACAGCAGTCTAGTTCAAACTTTGTCTTACTGTTTGTTAATTTTGCAAATTAATTCTTATTTCATCATTTTATCGTTGATACAACCGTAATATTAAAATTTTATAAGCAAATTCGCTTTTAAAATAATTTTCAACAAATTAAACTTAAACCACATATCGTACTAGGGGGGAATCATAATAATTCTTTATAATGTCGGACAACTAAGCATTTTATTAAATCATAAAAGCAAAATAAACACTTCAAGCGTAAATCAAATCACATTTCATTATCTTCATAATTAATTTAACGCTCGAAAAAACGATTACCATTGCACACAACATAGAACACAGAAATTATTTGCTGAACCCAAAATTTTAATCATTGCAAAGCAAACTGAACAGACTGAAGACTTGTGCAAAAAGCAACCAAGACGACAACGAGTTGGTACAAAAAAATAGAGTAATTCAAAATTATAGCGACAAATAAATTTTTGGCTTAAAAAATACATGTATACATTTATATATATATTTGTGTTTGCTTCACAGTGTGCTTGTGTGTGTGTGTGTGCAACAGAGGAAAAGTGTATGCGTTAAGCCACAAATACAAACAAAGAAGTGACATACATACACAGCAGAAGAGTCTGCGTCAAAAACTCCGACAGACACAAAAAAAATAATACAAGAAAAAAAAGTTTTAGTCATGCAAATGAGTTTAGCTGGGCGCATCAGTCGAGGCAGCAACAACACAGTCACAGTCACAGACGACGACATTGTCTGCGTGAGCCAAGTCTGCAATGGCAACAGCAACAGCAACAACAGCAACAACAACAACTGCAACGACAAAAATAATAATGGACATTGCGACGCAAGCCCATGCTCACACCACAACGAACGTGCTCAACGAAATTTTGGTAACGCAAAATGAAAATTTACACAAAAATCTGCAAAGAAAACAAAAACAATCACATTAAGACAAAAAACCAACAAAAAAAAAAAAACACATGCATACAAACTACAGCGGTAAAAGGACATGCAGAGGCAGGATATAGGGTGGCTGATGCTAGGATTACGGATCACGATTGTAACGGGGTACACGCAATCAGCATAGCGTGAAAATGCAATTTACACAAGTGGAACGAGAGCGCCAACAACAACAACAGCAACAACAGCAACAACGTTGATGAGAACAAGAGCTTGCAGCAAGCAAAGTGCGATGGAGAAAGGCATGAGTAAGGAGGCAACAATATAGACATTGGGTTAACGATATGGTGAGACAGAGAGAGAGAGTGACAGAAAGCGACAGAGGTAGTGGTAGTGGTAGAGATATAACTACCAGCAACAGCATGAAATGAATGAGCGACAAATACAAATACGAAGATTTACTACAGAATGAAAATATCTCATGCCACGAATGTCGAATTGTATGCCGTGTATCTCTTATGTTTTTTTTTTTTTGATTTTCTCGCTGTTTGTTTTGCGTACACTTTAAAATCCTGTCTGAGGTCCATCGTTATGTGTAACTAACCATTGCCTGTAATGGCATTGATGCTTTATGTTCAATTTTTGTTGCTTTGTGCGCCTTTACAATGTTGAATAAAAGTGAAATTACACAACAGCTTAAAGCGCGCGCTTCAAACTTGGCCAAAACAACGGATACAACAACTCACACACGCCGATCGACAAACCGAATGAGTATAATCTGCAAAAAAAGGAGAAAATATGTATAAATGCCAACAAGTGTAATTAAAAGCAACGGAATAAAGACTGCTGTTATACATAACGGTAAATATAACTGTTACAGTGGCAGGCAATAATATAAAAGCGGAAAAAACACCAAAAATAACAACAAAATGAAAGAGAAATCCAAAAAAAAAAGAAAAAGAAAAAGTATGGCAAATGAAAACAAGCAAACAAACAAAAGTAAAAAGTTTTCTTTAGCCATTTCGACCATAAAATGGCAACCAGGGAGCTGCCATAATACGATTTATACACAACACTTTAGTGCGAAGTTTATGCCAAGTGTTTACAACTAGCCATAAAATGGACATGACGATGCTGACGACGACGACAGCGACGATGATGATGATGATGGTGATGTTGGTGCTGATGATGTTTGTCAAGTTATGTATAAAGGCACAGCCGGTTGTTGGTGCGGCTGTGCAGAGTGCAAGTGATGAGTTGAATTGGTTGAACGCAACGAAAAGCTTTAATGCAAAGTCGTATGTGTGAGTGACTTACAAAGTGAGAGCAGTGAGGCCAAGTCTTGGTGAAGGCTTGGCAAGTGGTCTAGTGTAAATAAGAGGTTGCGTTTATTGTTTGCACAAATTATGTTATCAAATTGTCAGCTACTAAAAATAAAGTCATAAAGCATAAACCGAAATTAAAATTATGATATGAAAAGAGTTTGTGTGGCAAGCAATTAGTGGTCACGTGAAAAAGTGTATTTAAAGACACAACATGTTTGTTCCAAAAAGAAATATAGCAAAATGTATTCGGATCATTTATATAAGAACTCCAACTAAGCAAGAAAATAAATCAATCATATATGACTTTAAATATAGCAAAGTATCGGTAATTATCTATGGATATAATCAAGCTTCAAGTTCTTTAAAATGCCTTACGACCACGCGACGATTTCTCTTTTGCAGGCCTGTGCAATCTTATGGCATGTTATATTAATCTCGTATAATACATGATGACAATCGCCTTTGGTTGAACAATACATCATAATATTAAACAATATATCACTTTAATGAACAAATAGTTTACAGAACATGTAATCAAGCCTTTGAATCAAAATTTAATTAACACATTCTAAACCAGAAAGCGTTTTGATTACAAATACAATCAACAGACTAAAAGAGCCACAAACATCTCAATTTCACAACAATATGAAGCAACTTGAACGGCGTTGACAAGCAACCAACTGTGAAGGTGACAATTGGACAAACGCTCGCATTAAATTCAAATCAAATTCAACACTGGCGGCGTGTCAATTGACAGTTTTTGTATGCACGCCCAAAGCGCTTTGCATAAATTTTCATAACAATTCATAAACTCACACACACACATACACACACTTCAAATATTATTATTTGTTATGGCAAAACTTATTGTATTGTAATTTGTACAAGTATCTGCCGCACAGCAGTGCTTAATTAGATTAGCAGCAACACATTTTCAAGCCACAAGCCACAAGCAGTCAAACCACTTGAACACAGCACGAAAGTATTATAAAATAAACAAATTTACGCCAATTGGCCGTCAATTCTGTTTAGACTCAATCAAAAATTTAAAGAAACAACATTTTTCCATATGGGCACTTGAAACCTGTGCTCAATCTGTTAGATACATTTTCGATTGCCTGCCTGCCAGCGTTTCAAGTGTTTACACATTATATGTATATGGCAATCAACATCAACTATGCAAATGTGACTTTTATGCTTTGCACTTAATAAACATTTAACTTGTCACGCACAACGGAGTTTTATATATAAATTTCATTGGCGATGCGTTAATAATTAATAGAAATTGTAATGTTTCGAACAGATAAATTTTGATTAAAGCACATAAACAATTACAACGTACAACACGTGCGTTATTTGACTGCGTTCTTTTGTAATGCTCAAACCTAAGCAAAAGGAATACCAGAATGAACGCTAAATTCGGCTCTGACGAAGATTAAATACTCTTCACGCCCTTTTTCCCCATTTTCTTAATAGCCTTCGTCCATTTGCTATTGTTATATCCCATTGGGTTCCAGAGATATGGAAAAAGATAAAGGTGTTGGTCAAGAATTCTCAAGACTTTCAAACCTCTATTTTCAAAAACAAAGAAATTTTCTATAAACAACTTAAATTTCCTCCTCTTCATCTTCTTCATCCTCTTCATTCTCTTCATTGTGTATGGTGGGTAGCAAATCTAATGGTCCAATCTCAATGATACATATGTACATTCTATCTTTTAAAATAAAAAAAGGTGTTTTCTCTACTTTTATCTCCCATATGGAACAAGTTCCAGTTATCCGGTATCGCAAAATATCAGATCATTAGCTTTAAAGATGTGGGAGCAGTTTGTGGTAGAGACGGACATGTCTCAAGCAATTTCTTTTGTCCCACTGTTCCAGAACTATGTGTACTTTATATTGTCAGATAAGTTTCCTTCTGAGTGTTACAAACTGCATGACCAAGTTATAATACTTTTCAAACCATGAAGAGTATTAAATAAAAACAGAAAACTTGGTTAAGCGTATTACACGCGACTTGAACTGTTTTGAAGTACAAATAACAAAAGTTGCAGATAAATTTCAATTACGCGTGACACGTACGCAATGCAAGCCAAACGTGCTGAACAACTGCCACTGAACAACAAGTTGAATGTCCACTTTTTGCTTAGTAAATTTTAATAAAATTAAGGATTGCTTTTTTTCTGATTTTTGACTTGACTTGATTTAACTTCGCAGCCGCAATCATTTAACTCAAAGCGCTTTTCTGTCAATCACGTACAAATCACGCTGCCTAATCAAATTAGTAACGCCTTCAGTGAAACCAAAAGATTTAAATTGCCCACTCATAAAAGCAAAATCAAAAGGCAAAAAAAAACAAAAACAAAAAAAAAAGAAATGTTTGCTTTTCAACAAAAGCTGAAAGCAAAAAAGAAAAACAAAAAAACGTTCATTGCATTAAAAATTAAGTGGCAAATGAATTGCCCACTTGAATTTCAATGGTCCAGCAACAAAAATAGGAAAATCAGTTGAGCGTCTAACGTAGTTCGGCACGTTAATATTTACTCAAATGGAAATTAAGCACTTTTCACCAATGTGCCAACCCCCGACAACAACCCCAACCCTTACCCCTACTCATACATCACAAACAAACGCCGCAACGTGCTTAAGAATCCCTCGACGTCCTTGAACACAAACGCAAAGACACAAACAAAAACTAAAAACTCAACTCGGTTGACTTGCAAATGTTAAATGCAAAGAAGGACTCGCCGTCGCTGTCAGAGCGGCATGACAAAAGGCGCGCAACTTGCACAAGCCCTAAGCAAGCGTTGGCAGTGGCAGCGATGGCAAGATTGGCGCGTTCGTTTGTGTCGTCGAAGTCTAAATGCGCTCAACAATGTGCGCAAAAATGTGGAAAAAGTCACAAAAAGTAAAAACGTTGCCGGAGACCATGACTAATCACAATGGACAGCAGGCTGAGGTAAAGTATTATTTTTATTATTTTTATTGTTTTTAGAATGTTTGCTTTGGCACTTGATTTGAGTATGTGTAACATAAAGGCATGTGCGTCGAAAGGGTTAAGTTAATCAATGAGGCTTGAATTCGAAGCGAGTTGTTGCTTATTTAAAGTAATGCATTTGGCAATTGTGTAACTGAAATACTTTCAGGAGAAGTTTGAAGAAGCTAGACTTAAAATAATTATTACTTTAACAAGAAAAATAATACTAAAAAGATGTTATACAATAAAACTCAAATGTTTGCTGCTTTTCAGCTAACAAGTGAAAAAAAGAAAAAACAACAATAAAGTGCTTTAAAGTACAAGTACTTGAAAATGTAACTTTTGATTTACTAACGGCAAATGTTCTTTTGTTGTTGTCTTGTTATTGTTCATTGTGCACTTGCTTAGCACAACTTTCAAGTATATAACTCAGAAGTTAGAAGCTAATTTGTAGCCAAGTAGATACACACAAATACATGCCTAAGCACACACGCACACACATGCACACACATGCACACAACAACACAATTGCGAAAGTTGCATGAAGGCCAAGCAAAATAACAGCGAGATTTATGAACTTTCCATGCAATTGAAACGAACTTGAACAAAAGCAAAGCTAAAAGCAAAAACAATGCAGAAAGTGCTTAATTTAGCTTACTTGATTATGGCGTGAATGAGTGAAAAAAACCAACTAGCAACTAGCAGCCAAGGCAATCGAAGATTGCAATTACAAGCACTTTTATCAGCAAACTAATAAATGAGCAGTTCCAAGCAGCGGGCAAAACAACACACAACACACAACAGCAACAATGAAGCACTTCAAAGCACAGCAAACGAGTGAATACTAAAACGGATGCATACGTATGAAAGAGATGAAGAAAACAGGAGGAAAAATAGCTTTGACCACCGTAGGCGAGCAATCAACTTTGATAAGCCGGAACGGCATTGAATGAAATGAAGAATCGTTGCAAAGCCACAACGCTGCCTGGCCAAATGGCAAATCAATGCAAAGAATAATGCACAGGACATAGACACAATCATTCATTTGATGGCTTCCAACTCTTGTGCGCTGCTCTCGACGACCATTCGTTCGTTGCGCTTAAACTTCGTATCAGTCAAAAATGAACATTTGCATTATGATGATTTCAGTGCTTGCCTGCTTGCAAAACCAAAAAAAGCCAAGAAAAGAATACAAAATACAGGATGATCATGACTGCCGTTGTAGAAAAACAACACCAACAACAACAACATTTCATCGATAGCAAATTAATTTAGCTCGCGGCCAAAAAGTCAATTTTCATAATATTTTCTGCACTTTGACTGCTTTCAGTTAGTGAAGTTTTTATGTGCTGTATCTTTATACCGACTTTTTTGTATCTCTTGTGTTTCTTTTTTGTGCATGCTTTAAGCTTAATGAAGGACACAGCTGATCACATTTTTGCATATTTTTTGTGCACCGATGTGCTTTTTTATCGTGCCTTTATTAAAATTCCTGTTTTTCTTACAACCAACACCCTTCAACTTTAATTCAATGCAATGGCATGCAAACATATGCGTTACATTTTATAACGTCATTGTCATTGTGGCTGTATCAAGGTTTACTTTCACTCTCTCTCTATCTCTCTCTCTCGCTTCCTTTTATTGTTTGTTGTTGTTGTATTTTGTATCAAAAGTATTGTTGACAAGCGAACAATAACATTGAAAATGCCACAAAAGCATGCCGCAAGCTCGCAAAGGCATCACGTGGCGTATGCGTAACGTTGTCATATGCAGCATTTTGGCATGCTTTAAGAATTAATTCTCTTGCTTGCTTGCTTGCTTGCTTGCATACCGTCAACCTTCACTCACAAACAGTAAGTTTATCTACCACAAATGCTTGGCTCTTGTGCATGATCTTTGACATTTTTGTGTGTTATTTAAATTTTCAATTCCAAGGTTTGACATTTGCAGCGTTGTTGAGACTGTAAGACTGTAAGACAACTTAAAGTGCGCACAAAATGTGTGTTAATGGCATTAAGTTGAATTAAGTAAAGAACGCAAATTTGTGCGTTTTTATAGCTTATGACTAAAATGTTGAAAGTTTATCATTTGCTAAAAATAACATCAAACAAAAATACGACAACAACAACACAAAAATACGCAAGACCCATGACACTCTTAAACATTTTGACCACTAAAGCGCAAATGCATGTTTCGTTTGTTCTTGACTTGCTAACTTTGAAAAAGAAGTATTAAAATTGGTAAAGTCGCTCAAGTCTCTCGTGCAAAATAAACTCATGGCGTTGGCATACATTTGGGCAAAGAGGAATCTTTACGCCACGCATGCATCATAAAAGTTTGTATGCATAAAAATGCGTCGCTTTAAAATTTATTACAATAAAATAAAGTCATGAATGACATGAACATAAAACGCTAAAAGATGCCAAAGATATTTTTGTATGTCAAAAAAAAATGTACCGTATGAATATGGCAAAAAAGAACGTGCTTTTTTCTTCAGCAGCGTCTTATTTAACTTACGCTTGGCGCTCATAATAAAAGTACTGAAATACAGGTGACTTTCAGCGTGAGATATCAAAAGATTTTTTTTTCGTTTTGTGGAATTTTGTTTTATTTTTCTTAGATTTTTTTTGCATTAAACATGAAACGCTTGCGTTGCGTAAAAGTTTCAATTACTTCTTAGCAGTAAATTGATTGCGGTGTGAGTCATGTGTATGCGTGGCAAAGAACTCCACTCAACTCAACTCAACTCAACTCAACTCATTTCTGTTTGAGTCTGGCGGCGCAACTTTGCATGCTAAGCAAGCTTGCGCATTTCTTAGGCTTTTGGCAGCCACACGTGCGTCTACGTGCATGCCACCAAATTCGCCTGCCGCTAAGCATATGTATGTATGTATGTACATGCCTTGCCTGCCGACCGATTTAATGCGCATCAGTGCGCCATAATGAAAGCGAATTGGTAGCAACTCAACAAAAGCTTATAAAAATTCCAGACAGACCGCAAATCATTCATGTTTTCTGGTTTTCTTTTCTTATGTTGAGCGCTTTGGTCTGTTTGGCAAATGCTGCTTCTAGAGACGCTTAAGGCAAGCCGCTAAAGCATTACTTGGCCTATGCCTGAACTTGAAAATTACTCAAGTGTATGCGAAATCAATTAATGTGCAGTTTCCTTTTCAAGTTGTTTACAGAAGGCGCACGTTGACAGGCCTTTGTTGCTGTGCACTGAACCTATTTAATTTGCCAGGCCGTTGATGTGCTTATCGTGCTTGATAATGATGAGGAGAATTCTTATTCTTCTGCTTATATTTGCGACCGGCACAAAAAAGCCAAAAGTCGTGTGTGTGTTTAACATGTGTCAAGCGCACTTTAATAATAATCAATGCTTCACTTGCGGCGTTAATTCAATTTAAAAATAAAAATGAAAAAAAAAATAACATTGCATATTTGCTGAAATTGCTTTGGTGGCAACATGATGCTAAAAAGTAATGTTGCGACATGCCGCAGTGACCAAGTGGCCTACTTAAAGGTAACACGAAACACACGTAAAGCACGCCACAGCAAAAAGAAGCATACAAGTGGCACACATTATGAGTGCCATCATTTACCGCAGAAAACACACAGAACAGTGAAAGAAGAAGAAGCGTAAAAAAACACCAAAAATGTTGCAAAAAATCGAAGCACCATGAGGCATGCCACAGTTGCACAAGTAACAACATAGCGTTCGACATGAACACTCTTGCTGCAGCTGAAGCCACAGCAGAGCAGGGCACAATTGCCGAGACCACAGACATACAAAAATTGTCCGTCAGTCAGACAGACTGTGTGGCGCCCAGTCAATCAGACAGACAGACAGACGGACAGACAGATGGAGAGACACACAGGGACAGAGACAGAGCGAAAGCATGCCACAGTCAAAGGAACTTCATTAAATTTGCCTCATGCATTACAAATGCAATAATGAAAGCAAAAGAATGTGTAAGGCATGAGTGCAAGTGGCAAAATAAATGCGCAGAAGATACAAGGACTGAAAATGTTTAACAAGCTCAAACAGAAATTGCCTTAATTTTTTTATTAATTGCTTTGTGCTGCCATGAAATTTTACACATTGCAGCATCGCTCTTTCTCTCTCTCATGCTCTCTCATGCTCTCACTGCTTCCTGCAATTTTGTGGTTAATTTTATTATTGAGTGTTGAAAGAACATGTAATGAACTGAACCTGAGGCTGTGCCAACTCAAAAACAAGAAAAACAGCAACAAGTTTATTATATAACCTAAGATTTTTCGTACAGAAACAAGTAAACAAAATTGCTCAAAGTAGTTTTGAAAAACTTTCAATGATAAATAAATTCTTTGGGCGCAGTTTATTTTCCTAGCACACTAAGTGGGCATGCAGCTATTTATAAATCACACAAGCGCACAACAACAACAACAACAACAACAACAATTTGACTTCCGTCTATAAACGTTAGCACAAGCATACAAGAGCTTTTGTAATTGAAACGCCTACGGATGTGCTATGCCGGCGTAACAACAGCAAACAATGAAATGAAATGAAATCAAACAACAACAATACAAAAGTCAAACAAATTTTATATACAAATCCATGGCAAGTACAACTAATTAACTCAAACATTAAATAATCAAATGAATAATTTATAATGAAAACAGTTGCTTATCAGTGTGCTGTGTAATGGCAGCGGCGGGGAGTGGGTGAAGAAGTGTCTCTGTTGGACAAAGTAGAAGCACAAAGGCTGGTACTGTTGAGCCAATTATTCGCTTTGTTAACTTGGAAAATGTAATTACGCTTGGGCGCACGGTGCTCTGACAACAACAACAACAACAACAACAACAGCAACAACAACAACAACGTCAACTAATATTCAAATCCGATTTAATATGGTTAACTGTGAAAACTTTGTCATTTAATTTACAAATTACGAAATTTTACTGCTTGAGTGCAAATGAGTAGGCAACATTGCCACTATTGTTGTTGTTGCTGTTGTTGCTGCAGCAGTTGTAGTTATTGCAACTGTATGTTGCAGCACACAAATTGCTTTCATAATGTTACTTTAATGCCAACTAATGAGCCTACATTAACAAATTTTGCATGTTTCACCTTTGCCGCACGCCTTGCTCAATCTGTCCGTCCGTCTGTCCGTCCACCCGCCTCTCTGTCTGTCTGGCACCTGATGCTGTGTTGATTTGGGCATATACACTAAGGAATACAGGCATGCCAACGCAGTGCAATATGGTGTTGGTTATATATATACATATATATGTATGTATGTATGTATGTAAGGCGTTGGCGGTTGGTTATACAACATTGTTGCTTGCATGTACTTGTCACGTAATTTATTAAAATGCTCAACACATACAATTGCCGTAATCATCATCGTCAACATCATTATGAGCAACACTACAGACGCCATCACTGTCATCATCATCAGTGTGCCAATTGTATTTGAAATACACAAACACACGTTAGCAAATTATACATACATATATATATATATATACGTATATACGTGTGCATGTATTTGTATGATTTCCATATTGATTCATTGCATAGCAATTATTATGTGTCGCCACAATTTGCACAGCATTAAAGCTGAAATGTGTGCTTTGGCCTAAAAGTATGCCAAAATACCTCAAAATTTGCGGCAACGTGTTTTCCCCTTCCCCCGGCTCTTTGACTAATTCAGTTTTGTGCGTTTTTAGCCCTAAGGGAAAAAGGTGCCAAGTGTTTTTGGTGTGTGTGTGTGTGTACATGTGCCTCACCAGTGGCATTGAGTGACCAAGTGTAATAATCAAATTAGAAATGATTTGATATTCAAGCGTAAATTTAACAAGCTTAGCATAACTTCTTTAGCGGCAGGCACCAGTACAAGCAGCAGCAGCAACTCATGCTATGTACTTGCCGCGCCCCTTTGTCTGTCGCAAAAAAAGACACAAATGAGTTGAGCAGTGGCGTAGTGTGGCATGAATTTAAATAAACAATTTGGCTAACCTTAAATAAATGAAGTCGGCCATTTTATAAGAAAATCTGTAGAATTCTTCATTTATTGTAAGAAATACTCAAGACACATTCTCTTGTATGCCACAACAAGTTTTATTTATCTTATTTTACATATTCTATTTTGTAAATGCCGACCCTTGTCGCCTACGCCCATTCAGCCGGCATCTTACAGTTACCCATGCCAATTCCAGGCAAACGCCAAGTCAAGTCAAGTCCATGCAAAAACTTCTCTGTTACAGTATTACAATGCTTAATTTTATTGTTGTTTTTATTGTTGTAATTTTATAAATCTTTTGTAAAACTTTTGCAATTGAGTTTTGCTTTTCTTTCATTGTTACTTTTCGAGCATCTACATTGTGCACTGCCACTTCACTCCTCCGTGTTCCGCGCACATCCTTCCTACGCAACTTTAGCTTGTCTCATTTCGGGTGTAAAAATTAGCATCACTTTTGTTCTGTTTCGTTGTTGTTGCTATTGTTGTTGTTGTTGTTGCTTATGTTGCTCTTTTCTACACTTCAAATTATTATTGCTGTAATTGTGCTTGTCTGTGAAGTGTGCCAGAAGCTTCTTCCATCTCTCTCTCTCTCTGTCGTCTCAGTCCCTGTTTAGGCATCGCCTTTTGGCGCTCAAGTGTAATAAAGTCGCTACATTTCACAACAGTAAATCAAAAGTTACTCAAATTATAATAAACTTGCTCTGGCCACATTCGACTTTTGTTATCATTTTTGTTTCATTGTTTTTTTTTTCTGTTATTTTGTTCTTCTTTTGTTTTATTACATAAACTCGGACTGAGACATGCCATGAGATATGTTTGCTTTGAGATACATACATTTGCTTATAAATAAAAGTTGCAAAGCGAAGTGTTAAAAAAAACAGCAGCAGCCAAGATTAGCTGTAAATTGTGTTTTATTAGTCAAACTTTTATTCGGCTCTTGTCTTGTCGCGTCTCGCCTTGCCTGCTTTACATATACAATTATCCAAAGCATACTTTTTGGCTGTGCTTTTTTATTTTTCTCTGAGTGACATGTTTTCCAATGAATAAAGTCATTGCTTATCTTCAGGAAAAGAGGCACAGTTGTTAAATTATGCACGAATAAATCGAAAAATATGCTCGGCTTGTCCTGCTCAACGTCGTCGCACGCTACTCTTTTATTTCATTTCATTTATTTAAACTTATTTTATGGTTTTTTTTTTTTGATTTTGTTTTGTAGTTCTTTGAATGCTTTTGGGTTACACACTCAAAACAACTTCCGTGCCTTGTTGACCTCTCTGTTAGTTCTTCTTTCTGTGCTTCTTGTTTTTACTACTTTTCCTTCAACTTTTTAGTTAGTAAATATACATACATATATATTTTTTCATTTTTTGCTTTGCTTGCAGGCTTTTCAAGCAATTTTCAATTCAATGCGCTCTGTTAATTTGCGCTACTCTAGTAAAACTGTTCGACAAGCACAAGTCAACTGTTTTCTGCTCCTCCTCTGCTTGACTACTCTCGACTTACTGCCAGACTCTGCCTAACCGCCTTGACAGCCTTTCATTTTATTCTTATTTCGTTTGTTTCCGTTACTGTGGGGCATGTTAGAAAAGAAATGCTAATTTTTTGCTAGGCTTGTGTTATCTTAAAGCATTTTGGCATAATGACGACCATTTGCAGCCACAAAATGTGCTTGAATACGTTAGAAAAGCATGTTAGCCTAAAGAAAATTAAAGATTGTATAACTGAAAGGTATCACAATGTGCCAATAAGGGTTTCTACAAAATGGTTGCTTTGAAATGCAGATTTGATTTGACTTCGGAGATGTTGGCCTATCGACGTCAACAGGTCTTGCATTTTTGTTTCAGATATACATACCTTTCTCAACTGCTGAGCAAACTATGCCAAACATGTGCAATGATGCTATATTATTCTGAACATATATTACTTGATTTGATCTCTTTGCAGTTTTGTCTTTTATTAGCTCAAATATGAACTGTTTAAGCAAATACATATTCATGGTTCTTTGTGCTTCATGTGAAAAATATGAATATTTTTGTACTTTGTTCTAAGCACATGTTGCTATTGATATTAGCTTAGTTGCCCATTGGCCGTTGGCGCTTTCGTTATCATAAACTAAAAAATCATAAATGTGAATTCTATTGCAACATCATTTCAGTCATAGACTTGTTTATTTGTTTTTGTATTTTATTGATTTTTCATATGCATGTTTTGTGGATTTGTTTCATATGAAAGAAGTAAGCATCGTTCAATAAAAACATATTGAATTTCAAACAAAATCGTCAAAGAATGTTGTTGAAAAACGATTGCTCGCAATATTTTGTGTACAATGCTATTAAATGTTAAATTTTTTAATAACCAAAAAATGAAAAAATTGGAAAAAATCTACAATTAAAACGACAGAAAAATAAAATTTAAATCACTGAAGTATAAACAACGTTTGTCGCTGTCATTCAATCATGCTCAACTTGTTTGCAACAGAGTCATGTATAACCAAACGACATGCACCCCTCGTACAATGCGCTGCTCATTGACACTGTCATAACAATAAATGCATTTGTGTGTGTGTGTGTGTAAATTCATGTATTTCTTTTAATCATTACACACATATTTGATTTATGCATCATTCACGCGCAATTTATCGATAAAATCAAACTTCGAACGACCAACATGCATTTAAAAAATGTGTATTGTAGTATTGAAAGTTACTCAGCGACATACATCAAGCCGATATGAACAACTGATTTACAATGTTTACTCAAATTACAAACATTTTGATTTACATACATGCATATCAATAACAACAGCATCAAGAACAACATCAACAACAGCAAAAACATTGAGCACTGAGCACTGAGCATCGTTCATTGCACAACGGCAACGACAAGGCATAAAAATATAAAAGACTTTCATATTTATTTAACTTTTATTTCGTTGGCATGCACACTGGGCGTATACGCAATGTCATAATACATGTGTATGCAAAGTGTAAATGTATTTGTTTAAAATATTTGCATAATTTTATGCGTATGACACGCGCACACAACACACAAGCACATAAAAAGTCAGGCTGTAGATTGACAACACAACACATTTACATTTCTCATGTCTCATGCGACAGAACAATTCAACGATCGAATCCATTGCTTGTTGACCTAACGTAGTTGATTTAAGTCTTAAATTGACATATATGAAATTGATTAATACGAAGGGATAAAATGCTTACGTTGAACTTGACTTTAATTACGTTCAAGTGTACTATTTATAAATATAAGAATTTGCATTGCTCATTTGCCATATGAGCTGACAAACAACAATTTTATCAAACGCATTTAAACATTTTTCAAATCGTAATCAATGTTAAATTGGAAACAGCTTGAGGCCTTTCAATAAATACCATAGATTTTCAAGTGTTTACAATTACATATTTGTAAAACAAAAAGTAAAAGCATGAACAAACACGCACGTACGCACATTGCCGCAATTATAAATCATAAATCGCCGCAACCACTAATTGCGGTCATAGATACACACAAGCTCACACACACAAGAACACATGCATGCATAGAAAATACAAATATTGAGAGAAAATTCTGTGTACAACCGTTGCATTGAATTTATTTAACCAAAATTAGCGTACACATTACGTTGTTATTACATTGAAATTTTGGCATTCAATAATATGAATTTTTGTTGATTTTGATTAAATTTATTTCGCAAAACGTATACTTGATGACATAATTGCATTAATTTGCCGGCGCAGCCGCTTGTTGGCTACGACGTCGATGACTTAGAAAAGCCATTGCGATGCCAACTGCTATCAAAAATGCAATTGCCCATGATAAGCACGGATGATTCTGATAGAACTCATCATAGATTTCAGTGAAGGGACATGAGACGGTGGTTTTCTTCTGTTCGCATTCATTTTTTGTCATTTTAATTTTTTGCCGCTGGAATTAAAATAAATACAAATAAGTTTACTAAAATATCATTTCACAAAAAACTTACAATTTAAATTGTTTAAATATTTGTATAATTTTTTATTAGAAAACTAACGCATGGTATTCTTATTAAATAAAAACTTTATTATTTCTGCTTGATTTGTAAAACTTTGAAGTTTCAGTTGGTTAGCATTGTCAACGAATTTGCACAGTTGTTAGTCTTCGATGCGCACGATAATGATAGAAAGCAAATGACATGAAGATGATAACCGCAAAACTACAGATTAAAGATATCAATTGACGACCATCATGCACTTTGACAAACACTAACTTCGTGTCCCATGTGCCATTATTACTCATTCTTTATAGATTGAAGTTCTTAATTTTGAAAAAATATGTTTATTTCTTTGAATTTTGTTTTTTAATTGAAAATATTTTCAAAGGCTTCTTGACATCATTTATTAGTGAATATTCTTATATGCCTGTGATGACCTCTGTATGACATCTTGCGAAAAGGTTAGCAACACACAATAATGAAAAGAAAATATTTTGTTTAATATAATTAAATCAAGCGCCACTAATGCATAAAATGAACGTGTAATATTTAACATTAATTGAGTGCGACTGTAATTGATTGATTATACGATTGCATTATTGTCATGGCGACAACAAAAACAACAAAAACAACGAGAACCACAACAACCAATGCCAAGATGATGGCATAGCAACGTAGCTAATGACAATGTCGATAGCAATATTTATCTTAAATTTACATGCTGACAAGCTTAATTAATCGATGTCGTTTGTAATGCACAAATGCCCAAAGGCCACAAACACATGAAATTCAACTCAAGCGAGTCTAAGGTATGAAATATATTTAACATATTTTTAAAGGTTAAAAGCCATGACATTTTATACAAAACACATTTAAATTGCAACAATTGTCTGTGAAATAAAAACAAAGTCAATACTTATTTTGAATGTAAATGTTACGTTGCTATATCACCTCATTCTCCTCATACACATCAACATCAGCAGCGTCATCAGCATCATCAGCATCAATATTGTGCCATGTAATCATCACTTGTTAACAACAACAAACGAAATGAGATTATTTCCTTTCAAATCGACCCAAAAGCAGATCGGATCACCCTCGTTACAAAAGCTGTCAGTACAAGAGGAAAAATAAATACATACATTTGAACTTGAAAATTTCCAAAGCAAACGAAGCCAAAATCAATTATGTGCATGAATTTCTCTATGCCTGTTTCCGTTCCATTTTCTTTACAATTTCTTTCGTACCCTGTCAGCGTTACTAGTTTCCCCACTGACACATGTCAACTGCAATCAAATACGTTTTCAAAGTAACTCAGTCGAACAGCCAACAAACAAAAAACAAAACGAAAAATAAAACAACATACAATCTTAGTTACCACAAACAGGCCACAAGTAAGCCTCAGCCCAACTGCTATACCCACCACCAACAACACACCCACTGCCATTACCATTGCTCTTGCCTTTGCTACTGTCAGGCATTTAAGCGCTCAACTGACTGCCGTGTTATCCCATTTTCTTTGTAATTTTCTTACTAATTTAATTTTATACAATTTTCTTCAGCCGAAAGTTTGCTAACAAAATGCTTGCACTCGAGCACACATGTTCTGTTCCGTTCTGTTCTGTACGAGCAGAAATTTTTGCGTTGACTTTGGCTTTGTCTTTTGGTATTGACTATGACCTGACAACGCCTTCGACGCAAGTAATTTAAAAACAATTTTGTTTTTAATGCCAAAACATGTAAAGTTTTTTAATTGTCTACAAATTGGCAACATTTGCGCGAAACGACACGCATCGAAATTAGAGAGGCAACCAAGCTAACAAATGAAGAAAACACGACGAAGTTTCGTTCACAAAAATTGTCGTCACATGTTGCACTTTTGGACTTTTTCGCACATTGTTTGTGATTGTTTTCCACCACGTTTTGTAATTATTTTTAATTGAAATTCGAAACCGCACCGTTGCTGTGGGTGAGCAATGGGTAGACAACGAAATGGGCTTAAGTTGTGGTTGCTTTAACAGCATCTTCTTTTTTTTCTGAAAAGAAGCCATAAAAAACACAAAAATAAGATATTTAATTTTTGTCGACTTTGGACCCTCTAGCTCTTCTAGTTTACGAGATATTCGCGTTTGAAGTTTTTTGAATTTAAAACCTTCATAACTCAAAAATTATAATAGATAGAGCATTGATTTGTTCGGCAAAAATTTAGTTTACGGTCTCAGCTTTAGTTTGCAGTATAATATAGCCTCCCACCTTTTCTAGTTTTGGAGGTATAGTCATTTGATGTTATTTTTATGACAGGATGAAAAATTCCATTAACTGCCTGGAAAAATTCGTATATAATTCATAATCTGATGTCATTTAAAGATATATTGTCAGTAAATAATCAAATTGGAATTAGTTTTAATGATATAAGCCATAAAAAACACAAAAATAAGATATTTAATTTTTGTCGACTTTGGACCCTCTAGCTCTTCTAGTTTACGAGATATTCGCGTTTGAAGTTTTTTGAATTTAAAACCTTCATAACTCAAAAATTATAATAGATAGAGCATTGATTTGTTCGGCAAAAATTTAGTTTACGGTCTCAGCTTTAGTTTGCAGTATAATATAGCCTCCCACCTTTTCTAGTTTTGGAGGTATAGTCATTTGATGTTATTTTTATGACAGGATGAAAAATTCCATTAACTGCCTGGAAAAATTCGTATATAATTCATAATCTGATGTCATTTAAAGATATATTGTCAGTAAATAATCAAATTGGAATTAGTTTTAATGATATAAGCCATAAAAAACACAAAAATAAGATATTTAATTTTTGTCGACTTTGGACCCTCTAGCTCTTCTAGTTTACGAGATATTCGCGTTTGAAGTTTTTTGAATTTAAAACCTTCATAACTCAAAAATTATAATAGATAGAGCATTGATTTGTTCGGCAAAAATTTAGTTTACGGTCTCAGCTTTAGTTTGCAGTATAATATAGCCTCCCACCTTTTCTAGTTTTGGAGGTATAGTCATTTGATGTTATTTTTATGACAGGATGAAAAATTCCATTAACTGCCTGGAAAAATTCGTATATAATTCATAATCTGATGTCATTTAAAGATATATTGTCAGTAAATAATCAAATTGGAATTAGTTTTAATGATATAAGCCATAAAAAACACAAAAATAAGATATTTAATTTTTGTCGACTTTGGACCCTCTAGCTCTTCTAGTTTACGAGATATTCGCGTTTGAAGTTTTTTGAATTTAAAACCTTCATAACTCAAAAATTATAATAGATAGAGCATTGATTTGTTCGGCAAAAATTTAGTTTACGGTCTCAGCTTTAGTTTGCAGTATAATATAGCCTCCCACCTTTTCTAGTTTTGGAGGTATAGTCATTTGATGTTATTTTTATGACAGGATGAAAAATTCCATTAACTGCCTGGAAAAATTCGTATATAATTCATAATCTGATGTCATTTAAAGATATATTGTCAGTAAATAATCAAATTGGAATTAGTTTTAATGATATAAGCCATAAAAAACACAAAAATAAGATATTTAATTTTTGTCGACTTTGGACCCTCTAGCTCTTCTAGTTTACGAGATATTCGCGTTTGAAGTTTTTTGAATTTAAAACCTTCATAACTCAAAAATTATAATAGATAGAGCATTGATTTGTTCGGCAAAAATTTAGTTTACGGTCTCAGCTTTAGTTTGCAGTATAATATAGCCTCCCACCTTTTCTAGTTTTGGAGGTATAGTCATTTGATGTTATTTTTATGACAGGATGAAAAATTCCATTAACTGCCTGGAAAAATTCGTATATAATTCATAATCTGATGTCATTTAAAGATATATTGTCAGTAAATAATCAAATTGGAATTAGTTTTAATGATATAAGCCATAAAAAACACAAAAATAAGATATTTAATTTTTGTCGACTTTGGACCCTCTAGCTCTTCTAGTTTACGAGATATTCGCGTTTGAAGTTTTTTGAATTTAAAACCTTCATAACTCAAAAATTATAATAGATAGAGCATTGATTTGTTCGGCAAAAATTTAGTTTACGGTCTCAGCTTTAGTTTGCAGTATAATATAGCCTCCCACCTTTTCTAGTTTTGGAGGTATAGTCATTTGATGTTATTTTTATGACAGGATGAAAAATTCCATTAACTGCCTGGAAAAATTCGTATATAATTCATAATCTGATGTCATTTAAAGATATATTGTCAGTAAATAATCAAATTGGAATTAGTTTTAATGATATAAGCCATAAAAAACACAAAAATAAGATATTTAATTTTTGTCGACTTTGGACCCTCTAGCTCTTCTAGTTTACGAGATATTCGCGTTTGAAGTTTTTTGAATTTAAAACCTTCATAACTCAAAAATTATAATAGATAGAGCATTGATTTGTTCGGCAAAAATTTAGTTTACGGTCTCAGCTTTAGTTTGCAGTATAATATAGCCTCCCACCTTTTCTAGTTTTGGAGGTATAGTCATTTGATGTTATTTTTATGACAGGATGAAAAATTCCATTAACTGCCTGGAAAAATTCGTATATAATTCATAATCTGATGTCATTTAAAGATATATTGTCAGTAAATAATCAAATTGGAATTAGTTTTAATGATATAAGCCATAAAAAACACAAAAATAAGATATTTAATTTTTGTCGACTTTGGACCCTCTAGCTCTTCTAGTTTACGAGATATTCGCGTTTGAAGTTTTTTGAATTTAAAACCTTCATAACTCAAAAATTATAATAGATAGAGCATTGATTTGTTCGGCAAAAATTTAGTTTACGGTCTCAGCTTTAGTTTGCAGTATAATATAGCCTCCCACCTTTTCTAGTTTTGGAGGTATAGTCATTTGATGTTATTTTTATGACAGGATGAAAAATTCCATTAACTGCCTGGAAAAATTCGTATATAATTCATAATCTGATGTCATTTAAAGATATATTGTCAGTAAATAATCAAATTGGAATTAGTTTTAATGATATAAGCCATAAAAAACACAAAAATAAGATATTTAATTTTTGTCGACTTTGGACCCTCTAGCTCTTCTAGTTTACGAGATATTCGCGTTTGAAGTTTTTTGAATTTAAAACCTTCATAACTCAAAAATTATAATAGATAGAGCATTGATTTGTTCGGCAAAAATTTAGTTTACGGTCTCAGCTTTAGTTTGCAGTATAATATAGCCTCCCACCTTTTCTAGTTTTGGAGGTATAGTCATTTGATGTTATTTTTATGACAGGATGAAAAATTCCATTAACTGCCTGGAAAAATTCGTATATAATTCATAATCTGATGTCATTTAAAGATATATTGTCAGTAAATAATCAAATTGGAATTAGTTTTAATGATATAAGCCATAAAAAACACAAAAATAAGATATTTAATTTTTGTCGACTTTGGACCCTCTAGCTCTTCTAGTTTACGAGATATTCGCGTTTGAAGTTTTTTGAATTTAAAACCTTCATAACTCAAAAATTATAATAGATAGAGCATTGATTTGTTCGGCAAAAATTTAGTTTACGGTCTCAGCTTTAGTTTGCAGTATAATATAGCCTCCCACCTTTTCTAGTTTTGGAGGTATAGTCATTTGATGTTATTTTTATGACAGGATGAAAAATTCCATTAACTGCCTGGAAAAATTCGTATATAATTCATAATCTGATGTCATTTAAAGATATATTGTCAGTAAATAATCAAATTGGAATTAGTTTTAATGATATAAGCCATAAAAAACACAAAAATAAGATATTTAATTTTTGTCGACTTTGGACCCTCTAGCTCTTCTAGTTTACGAGATATTCGCGTTTGAAGTTTTTTGAATTTAAAACCTTCATAACTCAAAAATTATAATAGATAGAGCATTGATTTGTTCGGCAAAAATTTAGTTTACGGTCTCAGCTTTAGTTTGCAGTATAATATAGCCTCCCACCTTTTCTAGTTTTTAAGGTATAGTCATTTGATGTTATTTTTATGACAGGATGAAAAATTCCATTAACTGCCTGGAAAAATTCGTATATAATTCATAATCTGATGTCATTTAAAGATATATTGTCAGTAAATAATCAAATTGGA